>QFES01007739.1:0-16788 GCA_003316375.1 Tylopilus plumbeoviolaceoides
GTAGCCGTTTGCACAGTTGCGAGAGATTCTTCGCGTACCCATTGAAGTACGTCACGATCCCAGAGCTGGATAGACCCGGTTGAGGTGACAAGTAGAAGCTTGTGCGGGGCCTCGTCGTCCAGGGAAGAGACGACAGAAGGTGAGAACGCGACCTACATGAATGTAAGATTCGACACCACTGACATCAAGTCCAAAGATGAACCACATGCATTTCTGATAATCCCGTGTTCATTGGTATCAAAGGGGAACGCAAATCCCGTCACCTGGCCCTTACCCTCCTTTAAATTAGCCTCGAACGTTTGATGGATCGCTTGCTGCATTTGATTGGCGAATTAGAGTTGCGTGAGAGAAACTACGGATACTCACGTTGTGAACATTTGACCAGGCAACCTTGCCTATGGATGCCTTTTCGTCTCTTATCATTGCGCCGACGAAATGCCACCCCGAGGTGGAAGCAGATGGTGTCTAAACATCTCCCTCAGCATCGACCATGTAACTGGCCATCCATACCCGATCGAGATCATGCGACTCACTGCCACATCGCCAAAGTCCCATGCCATTCTCACTGGCGAACCACTGGTTTCGTAGGCCATGACTTCCGCGGTACCGTTGTCCTGGATGGCCATGAAAAACCCATTTCTTGAAAGGTTGACGTCTTGGATGCACTTGTACGACGCGTTGGGTATAGTCAGAACCTTGCCTTTGAGTGAAGGTGAGAGTGGAGCTGAGAAGAGGGACATGGGTGCATCTGATGCCGTCGAGGAAGGAGAGAGCCAGACCAGACAGGGTCCAAATACATCTGAATTTGCGTCAGAGAGCGTAGAGACAGACCCCGCTTGCGAAGGGCCCAATAATAGGAAATCAGTGTGGACGTTCGCTATGCTGGCTGGTATGTTTACGCTCGCGATGACTTGACCTGTGGCGAGATCGAGTGTGGTGACGTGTAGCGTATATGATCTGACGGATTTCGCGAAACCGGCGACATAGAGTGTCGATGTGTGGGCATCGGGGTATATGTCAGTGTACATGACGAGGGAGCTGGGACAGTCGATGTCAGGGCAGGCTGGTATGTGCGGTTGTTCACTCACCCTTGGTCCCCGGACCTCCATTGCCATACAGTTTCTCCTGTGCTAGAATGGACAGACTGGACGGTGTCTCCATTGGTGAGAACGATGGCCTGGTCTCCATCCTTGGAAGAAACTAGCGTCAGCGCGATACCAAGGGTGGGCGGGTCGTGCGTTTTGCTTTCTGCAGGGTTTTGTAGTCGCTTTTCGTGGATGAGATGGCCGGTCGATGTGTCGTAGACACGCAGCGTAGACCCAGCCGGTCCAGAGAGGGCGTATACGCCTAACTAAACATCAGCTACGGGGCACTCGACGACGCGAACATTATAGACGCACTGTCATGGTGTACCTTGAACCCCATGATGGCGTCTTGAGCGTCGTGTATGCTTCGCCACACTGTAGAAGTAGGTCAGACCGGACACGCAGAACAAATGGACACGCACCTATGGTTCCATCTGTAGCATTGAGGGCCGCCAGCACGTTGTTACTGGTCGCGGTGAGTACGGTGTCGTCGTGAAATACGGGCTTGGTGAGCTGTGAGGTGTACAGCGGAACGCCGACGAGCTTGGTATGCCAGTCGACGATGCCGACCTCTGATTCATGGATGGCCCGTGCGGCGAGGACGAGCGCGGAAAGCGAGAACAGACACCGTCGCATATCGTCGTCGTCGTCGTCGTCGTCGTCAACAGCGAGCGCGTGAGGTACTAGTAATAAGTACTTTCCCACAGACCACCACGATGCCATATGACCCCGACAAATGGATAGAACAGCTCATGAACTGCCAACATCTCCCAGAGGCAGACATGAAGGTCCTCTGCGACACCGTTCGATGCATTCTCATGGAAGAGTCCAACATCCAGCCTGTCTCGTCCCCGGTCACGATATGCGGCGACATCCACGGCCAGTTCTGGGATCTCCTCGAACTGCTCAGGAAGGGCGGAAAGGTACCTGAGACGAGCTACATCTTTATGGCACGTAGGCGTCGCTTTCGGTGCAGAAGTCTATGCTCAATACGCTCCATCGCTTGGGGTGACAGGGCGACTTTGTAGATCGCGGTCACTACAGCCTCGAGACTGTATCCCTCTTGTTAGCCTTTAAAGCAAGGTGCGTGGTTCCCGGTTCAGTTCATCCTTTCCTCATACACGCCCAGATACCCAGATAAAGTCACCCTCCTCCGAGGTAACCATGAGAGTCGACAGATAACCCAAGTCTACGGATTTTACGGTCCGTGTCGCCCTCTCGCTCCAGGATAGTTACCAATTAACTTCAGACTACCACAGACGAATGCCAACAAAAGTACGGTAGTGCTGCTGTTTGGAAAGCTTGCTGTAATGTTTTTGACTATCTAAATCTCGCTGCTGTGAGCGTCTCTTGCCCGCTAGCTCTTGCGTGTGAACTCGCGCACCCACTTGGGTTACCCCATAGATAATTGATGGAGAGACGCTTTGTGTACACGGCGGACTCTCCCCGGACATCCGCACATTGGATCAGATACGGGTCTTGTCGCGCGCTCAGGAGATTCCACACGAGGGTGCCTTTTGCGGTTCGTCCCTTTCACTTCCATGTCTCATCCGCTTGTTTCACCTCCCCTCCTAGATCTCATGTGGTCGGACCCTGAAGATATCGATACATGGGCTGTCAGCCCACGCGGCGCTGGTTGGCTATTTGGAGGAAACGTCACCCGGGAGGTTAGTAAGTCCCTTTTCATCAACGACTCTCATCCAATCCCATCTTTGAACCATAGTTTAACCACACGAATGACCTCTCTCTCATCGCTCGCGCTCACCAGCTCGTTCAAGAAGGTTACAAATACATGTTCGACGAAGCGCTCGTTACGGTGTGGAGCGCCCCCAATTACTGTTATCGATGTGGGAACATGGCCAGTATTTTAACGATTAGAGGGAGAGGGAACAGCGACGGTGGTTTGAGTAACGCCGAGGGCGGAAATGAGGCTGTAAACGGTGGAGACGTTGGAAGATTTTTCACGGTGTTCGGTGCTGCGGAGGAAAACGAGCGGGACAAGGGTATGCAGACAAGGAAACTGGTGCGTATTTGCTCTTTACTGTTGTCTCTGCTCCTCTTCGCTGCCCAGCACTGTTTTTCCACTGACGCGCTTGGCTATTTTCAGGGTACCATGCAATACTTTGTATAACAGATGATGAATGTTACGGACATGGAAGAACACCATGTAGGAGCCTAGCAGCGCGACGCAAGTTTCAACAAGAATCCTGAACATCTGGCGTTCCGAAGTACTGAAGGTGTGGCGTTTCGTGCGGAAGGGCTGCTACTATTCGACGTGCCGCATCGGCGACGACCATGTAAATACCAAGGTGGGCAAATCGAGTCTTGGCGTCTCAATGAAGAGCCACAGCAGTATAAAGGAAGGCAGGATCACTACGTTGATTGCCCGCAACTGCGTACGTGAGATATCCTGCTCCGCTAGTATCGCGGCGGACCCCTGCCCAGCATATGCGAAGATTCACGTCGCCAGCCAATGCGACGTGCAGGGGAGTTCTTTCGAATAACTTTTCCTACGGCGAAATGTCCCGTCGCAAGTATACAAAGTTGACTGATTCAATGATTCAACGCAGAGCACTCTATGTTGATTCGGTCGGAATTTCGACAGCAAAGACAATCAGATTTGACAAAATTCTATCTGAAGGGTAAACAAGCTGAGCAGCGAAGCAAGAAATTAATATAACAATCATTTCCAGCATGACGTCCATGACCCTCCATTGTGGAAGGTGCTGACATCCAGTTGGTAAGTTTGATACGAAGACATGACCAGGGTATGAACAGGAAGAGAAAAAGCATGCCTAGCCCAGGGAGGAATCCAGCAAAAAGTAGCCCCATTAGAAAGCTCAATCCAACCATCCTCCTGGTAATGCATTTCTCCAAAGGAGATAAGATCTTGGGATGCCCATACTTTGACAGACATATCTTCAGATCCAGAAACAATGTGGCTGCCATCAGGGGAATATGCAACAGACATAACTGGAGCAGTATGCCCCTTGAAAGGACCTGCAATACACTCTCCAGTACTGACATCCCAGATCCTGATGGTCTTATCCTCTGAACCAGAGACAACATGATGACCATCAGGTGAATAGGCAACAGACAAGATCCAGTCTGTATGCCCCTGGAATGGACCTGCTACACACTCACCAGTGGTGGGATTCCAAATCCTGATAGTCTTGTCCCTAGAGCAAGAGACAATGTGACTACCATCTGGTGAGTAGGCAACAGAATGCACTGCATCTGTGTGCCCAAGGAATGGACCTGCCACACATACACCAGTGGTTGGATTCCAGACTCTGATGGTGTCATCCTTTGAGCCAGAGACAAGGTGACTGCCATCTGGTGAGTAGCCAACAGAGTAAACCCAACTGGTGTGTTCCCGAAATGGACCTGTCACATATTGACCAGTAAGTGCATCCCAGATCACAATGCAAGTATCACCAGCACCTGAGGCAATATACTTGCCATCAGGAGAGCAGGCAACAGAATAAACTGGACTAGTGTGTCCTAAAAATGAAGGTGCTTTGCCAACCACATATTGCTCAGTGGATGTGTTCCAGATTCCAATGGAACAACCAAAGCCAAAGATAATTTGACTGCCATCAGGTGAAAAGACAATAGAGGACACTGAGCCTCCAAGAGCTTGAAGTGGGCTTGAGTTATATTGACCTGTCTTTGCATTCCAGATCCTGATGGTCCGGTCAACAGAACCAGAGGCTATGCTACCACCATCAGGTGAATAGACAGCAGAGCTGACAAGCCTTGAGTGCCCTTGGAAGGCATTTTCAACATGGTGATTGGTTATTGCATTCCCAATTCTGATAGTCTTGTCCCAAGAGCCAGAGGCAATGCAGTTTCCATGAGGTGAATAGGCAACTGAGGTGATAAGACGGCCATGACCCCTATATGGACCTGCTCTACACTGACCAGTGTGTGCATCCCAGAGCCTAAGGGTCCAGTCTGTAGATCCAGAGACAATGAAGTTGCCATCAGGTGAATAGGCAATAGAGTTAACTGCATCAGTATGCCCTTGAAATGGACCCACAACACACTGCCCAGTAGCTGCATCCCAGACCCTGATGGTTTTATCTCGTGCTCCAGAGGCAACATGGTGGCAGTCAGGTGAATAAGCCACAGTGTTGACTGAATTGGTATGACCCTGGAGAGGACCAGTGGTACATGTTCCTATGCTGACATTCCAGATCCTTAGAGTCTGGTCATGGGAGGCAGAGACAATGTAACTGCCATCAGGAGAATAGGCAAGAGAGGTGACAGAGTCCATGTGCCCCTGGAATGGATCTCCCATAACTTGCCCACTATCTGCATCCCAGATTCTGATGGTCTTGTCACGGGAGGCAGATGCAATGTAGCTGCCATCAGGTGAGAAAGCAACACAGGTAACAGCACCTCTATGCCCCTGGAATGGACCTGCAATGTGCTGGCCTGTACTTGCATCCCATACCCTGATGGTATTGTCCACTGAGCCAGAGACAATGTAGCTCCCATCAGGAGAGTAGGAAAGAGACATGACAGATCCTGTGTTCACCTGGGGTATAACTGCCATGCATTGTCCAGTGATTGGATTCCAAACTCTGATAGTCTTGTCATCTGAGCTAGATGCAACTTGGCTACCATCAGGTGAATAGGCAACACTTGAGATAGACTTTGTATGCCCCTGCAAGATATGGACCTCTGCTGGCCAACTAGTTGGATGTCCCAAGGCAACTGAAAGGTGATTCTGGAGATGGCCAACCCATAGCTGGCAGAGTGGAGAGCTTGAAGGGGTCTGTGGCATGGCTGACAAATAGAGGTGGGGTGTGGATTCTCGGAGGATAGGTGCAAACAACTGGATGAACTGGGATGCCTCTGTTGCAAGAATGGCAACTTCATGGTCCTATGAACATCATGGTCAATATCCATCACACATTACAGTGCTCAGTCCTACCTTGGCCCATTGTCCAAGAGTAGTGCAACTTGTAAGGGCAGAGAGGGTGCATGACACAGGATCAGTCAGGGAGAGAAGGCTGATGGCCTCAATCCAGAATGGAAAGAAGCTGTTGAAGAAAGCAGTGACCTCGTCCAACAAGTTCGAGGTACATTCTGCGTGTCGCAGGTGGTCCATCCAATACTGGCAGGAGTAGGAGAGGTAGGGCGGGATGGCAGTCATCACCCGAGCCTTGAGGTCAGGGACAGCAGTATTGCGAAGTCGGGAGTCCTTGAGGTCACAGATGTTGAACTTGAGCATCTTCCGCATACACCCAAGGGATGCATGACCAAGCGCGAGGGAATGGCGGGGTGAAATGTTGACATGAAAAATCGAGCTACGAGCATCATCTTGTAAAAAGTCTCGAAACGAGGTATGAAGAGGGCGGACGGGTTTCCGTTCATTATGAGCTCCGTCGAGCAATGCCCCCATAGGTTTGATGATGTCTCGGATATTCAGGCGACCATCAAAGAGAGCAGTGAGCGCAGTGAGAGACAACGGCTCCTTGAGGGCAAGGACAAGGGCCATTACGTCTCGAAATCTGTCTTGAACAGGTTCCAAGGTAAACAGCTGGCCAAGAATGGTCCGATACAGCTCATCTAGAGGATGAACAGCAACGTCGTTCTTTCTTCGGATGAGTATCTTGAGCCGTTCGGGTATATCCAATCCAACAGCACCATCCCCTTCGATAAACCTGCATGCGGTGGATGCCCACTGGAAGAGACGCTGCGAGTGGCGGACAAGGTGTCGACACCACGCTTGGTTCGGCCAAGCAATCTCAAGCTCGGTGTACTGATGCAGGGAGTGATGGATAAACCTTCTAATGTCCTCGTCGACGATGTCCTCGTGGACATCACCCAGCTGCTTATGGACGACCCTGGGGCTAGAGGTAAGCGCGGCGAGGATGTCAATTTCGGGGCGAGCAGTGATAAGGAAGCGTAGATTTGTCGGCAGACAGTTCTCATCAATCTGCTCCGAGAGGGCACGAAGGAAACTGCGGCGATTGGATTGGTCTCCGCTCTCGTCGAGGGCATCGATCACAATGATCAATGGTCCGATAGCATCGAGTTTCATGCTGGGCTCGATGATGAGCCGCTTGACTTGTTCCGAGAGCGACACCGAGGTGCGAAGCGAACGGTTATCCTTGACGATCCGACAAAGTTCAGCCCTGTATTGAGGGTCGTGGTCGGAGAGGTCGAGGGCAATGGTGCTGAAAAAGTTTTGCGGGTTGCGTCTCGTAACGTCACTACGGAGGAAGCAGTACGACGAGCCTAATCTCTTTTGCCCGTCGTAAAGTCGAGCAATCGAGTGAGCGACGGCTGATTTGCCTGATCCGGCGACGCCAGTGAGCAAGCATACCCGTGGCGCATCTTCGTCAGGATTGTTGAGGATGTCGCATATATCCTGGATGATCGCTACGCGAGTCCCTGGCAAGCAGCCTTTCTCTTCCACGTATCTGGCGCCACGCGCATAGGGCATATCGTTCAAGTCAATGGATTCCGCTACGTGAGAAACACCTGAGCTACATGTCTTGATTTCAAGATAAAGAACCTACCGATGATCTTTACAACATTCATCATACGGAAGACGGTGACACCAGACTGTAACGTAACACCATCTAAGAAGGCTACTTTCAGTTCTTGGAGCTTGTTCTCGTAATCCGCAATCTTTGAGTCGACGTCCGAGAATGTGTATTCCAGAGTGCGCGTCCCTACAAAAGGTATCAGTGACCGCCATTGTAACGACAGAGACAACTGACAGAAACTATTCTGCTTTGCATATTCAGCAATGAAATATCCGCATTCTGTCACCTGTCGGATAAGAAGCCTGAGAGGTTCTTTGTGCGCCTTAACTGCCTTCAAGGCCTCTGCATCCTCGACGAACGTGAAAACGCTGCTCATTGTTCCTGCTAAGCGCACGACCCGATCGTCGCGATTTTTCTGCGTTATGAGTACCTGCGCGAAAACAATAAGCCCTACTCAGACTATGTATCAACAGACAGACCTGATTTGCAGCCGATATCACGGACCAAGCTAAGGACGCGTAAGGGTGAATCTACGTGGCATTAGACACTGGGGACGAAGCGTTCCGTGATAAATACCTCCGCAATCCCAGCCACGACCTTGTTAAAAAGAGCCATTCTTTGCAACAGAACGCCCCATGTATTCTCGAACGTCTGAAGCTCGGTCACGACGCTTGCGCCAGTGCTGATCGCAGAGTCCACAAGGCTCGCAATTTGGGGCGTGGGGGAGAGTGCGTTGAGCATCTCAGTCGCCTTGTTGACAGCGTCCGCGGCTTGAAGTTCGTCTGCACTGAGGTCACCAGGCAACTCAGTGGTCAATGCAAACCTGATCGTAATTCCGGAAGGTTGAATTTGCTCGTCGGAGGTATCCTTGGGAAGAGGCGCTTCCAGCACTTTGATCGCATTGATCGCATCAGTGGAACGATCGATAAAGAATACCCCCATACCGCCATCCCTTAACCTCGCCAAAATCCCGCCAACAGTATCAGCAACCATTCCAACAAGCTGACCCTGACCGATGAGTGGCTTCCGGTAAACCTTGGCGAGAAGAACAGAACCATCACTCCCATCGCTGATTCAGACTAGATTCAGCTCGCAAGCGCCAAGATATACACATGCACGCACAAGTAAAAAATTTCATCCCAAGAGGCACAATTCTTCTTCTCTTTTGCATGCTTTGTTGTCCGCGGGGTACCGTCTATCAGGAATTGGACGTGGTATTGTCTTGCTTCCCGGAATTTACCTCGGGGTGGAGTGCGAAGTTCTATGTCTAAAGACGCGTGAGTTGGCAGGTAATAGTAGGTCGAACACTGCGACCACACCGTTTATGGTGATTTTCTTCTTCCTGGAACGATACTCAGCATCCTTCGCATGCCATGAGAATATCAGAAGCCGAGATACATACTGGCTTGCATTTTGAACCATGTTCTGAGCTGAATTACCGGTATCCATGGTGGTATGGGTGATGCTGGTGGATATACGGCGAGAGGCAGAAAGTGGTCGCTGAATGCTGTGGGTACTGGAAAGAGAATAAGGCAGCACTGTTTGCGGTTGCAATGCCCTGTGGGTGCGAGCGCTTGTAGCGAAGCGGCCCGCAAGGCCGCACTAGAACCGCATTTCTGGGCAACCAACAGAGAGAGCGAATTGCTGATGGACCTTGTGTCAGCGGTAGGTTAAGTTCACATCTTCCCATTACCTGGATGACAAATTGTAAAGCTTGCGCACCAGTACTAGCGTCAGTTCCACTTCCTGGAACCGACGGGATGGTGTACGGGTCAAATTAGCTTTCTTACCTCAAGCCTTGATAGAGCGGTCGAGCGACGCCACTCCGAGTCACTCCCTTTAGTCTGATAACGCCCGGTGGGTGGGAATCGAAGTTAGCATGCATGAATTTACTGCGATGTGGTGGGAAATTATACCTATGCATGATATTGAGAACCTGTGAGGCCGAGGAGCAAGGTCATAAGAAACCTCCTACAGGCCGGGAGAGAATACAAGACGTACCGGCTCCTCACAATGGCATCTAGAAGCAACCAGTGAGTTGTCAGCACTGGATCAGTCAGACGAAGCTCGACCAGGTTCTATGTGATTTAGGTATCATAGAAAAATCCGAGCGCTGCTAGTGAGCGCCGTTACAAGGGAACGTCACCTTGGCCCGGGATCCTTTGTGCCACTCAGTGACATGCTTTATCCTCATACTACAATAAGAGTCCCTCGACAGAGAGAAAGGAAAATAGAGAGAATTGAATATTGACTGTTCCCTCCTTCGACTCTCACCCAGGCTCAGAGTCACCATCCCCTCAGAATTCGCCACATCGCCTTCACTCATTTCTGCGACACCAACAGCGAACAAATCTTAACAGCGCTGGGCGTCGGGCTTCCGTAGAGCAACATTTTGGTGGAGGATTCATGGCGCGATTGCATTCCATGCATGTCACAAGGTACTGTGCTGGGGCACGCGATCCGCACCTCGTAACGGCCACTGCCATGCATTCATGCTCACCGTGAACCCAGGAGTATCCTTGAAACACTGCCATGATCGCTTTGGTCATCCTTTTAACCACGCTGTGGGACGGAGGGGGTGCCCATGATCCAGATTATGTCTTTCACCAGAGGAGGGCGAGCTCATGTTCATATATAAGTGGCCGCGGTGGTGGTAACTTTACTTGACGAAGAAGCTGGACCACCATGCCTGTCATGACGCCGCGGCGGGTGCATCACATTTGTGTCTTGTTAAAAATTATTGACGGTCGGGTGAGCGGTTGGACGATTGTGCGGAAGATGATGAACCGATGTGCAGGATCTAGGCGTCCGCCATCCTGCGGAGGTCGGCGGACTATCGTAGTACGGACTCTAAACCCAACTCCGTCCTCCAACTCACACGCAAAGCATGCTGTCTGGAGAACTGTAGAGCCTGCTTCATAGAGCCCCAAAATGACCCCCCTTGTAATACCAGACACCTAGGGTTCCCGGCAAATCGGTGATTTGCGCATTGCCGGTGCGACTTTCATCCCCAACACCGCTGGAACCTTGAAATGCCGGAGCTCCACAGGCGACTCCGAGTCAGACGTGGCTATCAAATGGCGAACTTGAACGCATCCGGGCATCCCATGACTCACAACTCTCACTCAAGATACCGAGCGCGTGCCATCGCAATCAAATTAAATGCTTAAAACCCTGGGTAACGTCGCCGTGTAGATCCATCGGCCTAGCATGCATGCTAACACAAATATCTTATTGGGATGCTGGCCCAGACTGGCACATTCAGAATGCCTTGAAAGACGTCAAGATGTTATGTTGCCGGGTCTGCTGTAAACAACAGTTATAGATAGGGTATAAGCATAGGTTGAAGTTAAATTTGAACATCTCCACGCTTACTCTGAAAAGAGGAGTGGCCGTGCCCGGATAGATCTATCTCCGTTGCGAAGAACAGCATCGGAAGCGGTGGCACAGTACAATCATCATGGAAACAAGGCTCGCTTCGCGTCGGAACCGATATACCCGGACGTCACGTTTGGCCGCTGATTCAGACGAAACGAAGTCACTGACTTGAGGTTTCTTCACAACGTCACCAAAGCCATCGATGACCAATTGCCACTGCCTCGGCTACTAGGGGTCCGCACCATTGGATGACACTTGTTCCAAATGGTCGTGTCTCGAAAGAAGGATCCGAGAGGTCGCCGTGCCTGGCAGAATAGAAACGTTGGTGCGGCATATCGTCAGGCCGTGGGCCAATCCTTCGTCCCCACGAAGGTGGGATTGCTCGTGTCAAAAAGTCGTTCATTAAGACGTGGGATACACAACTAATAGGCCACATAGCGGCTGATTCATGTACTAATTAGGAACAGAGTAGGAAGTATATTATACAGCGATTTAACAGTCCGAGCTGAGTCTTATCATCAAGAACGTGGTAACATCATAGTCAGTAAACTAAGGATGCGAAACTCAAAGGCGCAATGCAATCAGTGTAAGCAGAAGCACGCCAAAACATACGGAAGCAAATATGCTGACTGCCTGTGGCTGCAAAGCCCAGGAGTAGCACAAAATGCCGATAATATTGAGTATGAAGCCCACACCAGCTAGGAGGACACAGATTGCGTGGGTCCGATCCAAGATTCGATGGGGAGACGCGTCCGACTTGAGTAGTCCGACTTGCTCGATATGGGGATTGGCCGCAAACACATATCGTCCACTTGGACTTGAGCTATGTGTGTTGTTTTGCGTTATGTTCTGCATTGTCGGTACTTGTTGAAGGCGACCCCGTTCAACGTCCTTGATCACGGGTTCGCCAACGGGCGAGTTGGTCACAATACCTTCTGCAATCAGCTCTTCTCGCTTAGCCTCCCTCAACTTGTAGCTGATCAAGAAGAATGCACCCAAAAACGAGAGGACAGCTTCATGCGCAATGCGTGAGCGATGTCCTACTGAACAATCAAAAATTATGGCACATACAAGCATAAACGTGTACGATCAATGCTCCAAGGAGACTAGCGTTTGATATCTGCAACATGACGTTTCTAAGCTCGGTGTCATTGGCCGGTTTCGTGTTCACTAGCATAGCTGCTTCCGTAGATGCGAAGAAGGTAGTCTATAAACACCGTTTCATCAAACTACACAGAAGAGTAGAATGCATCAACTCACGATAACACTGATGAGCTGGAGTCGCTCCTGCCAGGAGTTGACGAGGTTCCTCATTGCTAGCTTCCGCATCTTCTCATCCTCCATGTCTTGTTCCTCCTGCGTGCCTAAACGCGAAAAGGTAAGCAAGACGCACGAGACGCAAGGTTTTGACGAACTCTTTTTCTCTGGCGCCTCGTCGAAGAAATCCATATCGAATCGCCGCCTCAGAAATCCGCTACCAGTAGTAACTGGGTGATGTCGCGCAGTAGCAGCTGTCGGTTTGTTTGATTCTGGAGGCGAATGGTAAGGATATAACAACATGGGGGGGTGAACAGTATACGCACCAGCGGACGGGTGCGTGTGTAAGAAGTCCATCTCAGTGCCGAAGAAGGGATGGGGGTGCTACACCGCGACGTGATTATATATGCACCCTGACGAAAACCTGTACGGAAACAAACATGCTGTGTCGAAGCCTGTCGAGTCAAGCATATTTATTGTGCCTTTGCCCCATTTCGGATAACCCTCGGCGATGATGATTCATTAGTTGACCCGCGCGCAACGATGATTGGTGCTCGGCCAGAGAAGGCTCCGTGATTGGCTGGGTACAAAACCGAAGCAACACAAATGCGGCGGCGAACCGATCAACCGGTGATGGCGCTCAGTGCAGCCGGTGTCTGAATGAATCGCGATGACGGTCTTCAGAGTCTAATAACTTACCGTTCGAGCGTGATGCGCCAGGCACGCATGCGGGTGGCACATGTCTTGCGCGCCACCATTTGAGTCGCCAGCCTGGGTACCACAGGCCCGAGCCAAGTTGACCCCGTCACTTTCCAGGGTGAGGCGTCTTGTTTGTGACCGTAATCCTGTGAACGCGGATGAGGCTGGTGAACCTGCGGATGAAACCCGGTAGGTAACCATGCCGTACCTGGGCCTGCCACTGGCCGAGGGCGCAGCCGCCGTGGACCTATCACGCCACATTTCTCACATCGATGCATATACACAATAACTTTGACACTTTGTGACAGCAAGCTAAGGTCCCAGGTTCAAGTTGACGATCGGCCCACAATGTTGTGCTGGGAGCGGCACAAGCAAGGACATAGCTGTATCCTGGGCTGGATCACAGTGTGACATCCTAATACTGGCTTTCTTAGGTTACCGGTTCGAAGGATTCGTGGCGACCTGGCAGATCATCTGAACGCCGAAGATGAAGCTTGACGCATCTTCATATTCTTGGCCAAGACAGGCATGCCAGTTACTTACCATGAGGGAATCCTGTGCTGTTTCAAATGATTTAACAAGTCTTCTCTCAACCTGGCAGCCAAGCCTGTACGTACCAGTTCCTCCAACAGAAGTTCCACCTATATGGAAAGCACGACGGGCATGCTCACTTCTGCGGCTCACCCTGAACATATATAACCAAATTAAAAAAAAGACCACAAAAGAAGCACTCTGAGCCACAGAAGCGAGCACGCCCGTCGTGCTTTCCATAGCATTAATGTTGTTGCTTAGTTCGATCAAGGTTCAAATTTGACGTAGGTGCCAGCAAGGCGGCATTATTAACTGAGCTATAAGTGCATGAGGTAAGTCTTGTTCTCGCAGGATCCAATCGCGTGTAGATTCGGCCATCCCACCCCAGTGTTTAGCTGAAAGTTCGCATGCCGTTACGGGCTGAACATCATTTTATGGCGGATTTAATTGTGCTCGAGTGAGGCTGGCGCGTCTTAATAATAATGGCTCGTCGAAGCTTCGTTTTCGCACGTCTAGGTGGACCATTGGTGCCAGTGGGTTGGCAGGGCAGCTGAATCTAAGACGCTGTTATCTGGATTACGTGTCCATGCAACGCAAGGATGACGGTACGAGAATCAAAATTGTCGTCCACGTTGCCGTAGGCACATTGGCTAGTGCGATATACATGGGGTGCAAGGAAGCCGCAGGGGGGGCAGGTACGGTCCAACGCTAAACAGGTGTCAGTCCATATCATAGGAGAGGCTCAACTGGAGAAAGGTAGTGAGTCTAATGAACATCCGGGTCACTGAAGTGGCCTAGTGGGAAACGAACCGAAAGCGTTCGCCTGCAGTGCGAGTAGCCTTCTCACGGAATATGGGTTTCCTTAAAAGAAGAGAATGCAAGTCCATGAAACAGCGCAACTGTGGTTCTCCAGTCCAATATTTAATTGGCAACAATGGATGGAGTTGCTGCGGCCTTGTACGTTCGGACTTTGCCATCACGGACGCGATTTTGCCGACCCATGTGAAGCGGGACGGGTAACCCAGCTTTTGCATGTCTGCTTTTTATCTCGTGGAGCCAAACCTCATCAACGCTTTTCTTGTGCTTTCCTTCTTCTTGGTTTTCTCTATGGCCTTCTTAGGGATCGGTAAAAGGAAGTGGGACCCAAAGGGCAAGGTACGTTTAGACTCGCTTCGTGCTCCATGGCTGTGTCGTTAACGCTCTCACCCCCAGCATGTCTACATTACGGGCGGAAGCCAAGGCCTCGGACTCGCGCTAGCCAAAATTCTCGCAAAACGAGGTGCCAACATTTCCATCGTAGCACGGACGCAATCCAAGCTTGATGCTGCCCTGAAAGAGCTCGAGGTGAGCATGTCACATGGGTGGTGCTCTTGTCTTGGGCTTAGGCTTCCTTTCTCTTCTTATTCGATCCGGCGTTCGGTGCTACCATAGACTCTCCGGGTTTCCCCCACGCAGTCATTTCAAGCATTTGCCTTTTCTTTGACCTCCGCCTCAACATCTGCCGAGGCTCTGGCGGCGGCGACTGAGGGCCACAATGCATTTCCAGATACCCTCTTTTGTTGTGCAGGAGCTTCCAAACCCATGTTTTTCGTGGACATGAATGAGTCGGAACTCGTGGATGGGATGAGGGATGGTTACTGGGTGCAGGCTTGGACCGCTTGGGTAAGTTACTTTCACCTCTCATCACTGCTTGTTCATAATCTGGTCTCTAGGCAGCCGTAAAAGAAATGGTGAAACGAGGACAAAAGGGCAAAATTGTACTTGTTTCCTCGACCCTAGGATTGATGTCGATCGTGGGTTATTCTTCGTATTCTCCTGCCAAGCATGCTTTGCGAGGTAGGCTGGACCGTGCTCATGCGGTGTCGATTTGATGCTAAGCATATCCCTCGACTACAGCGCTAGCGGAATGCCTCCGTTCGGAGGGCCTCCTCTACGGTATCACTACCCACATCTTCTTCCCTCCCACCATGTACACGCCTGGCTTCGATGAAGAAAACAAGACAAAGCCCACCATCACACGCAAGATCGAGTCGACAGACGAGGGATTGACTGCAGAGCAAGCTGCGCAGGGTCTCTTCAGAGGCGTCGAGAATGGCGACTTCCACATCACGGCGGATTTGATCACGAGCTTGTTCAGGGCTTCGACGAGGGGATGCTCGCCGAGAGCAAACGCATTGGTCGACAGTGTACTGGATGTCGTTGCCTGGGTCCGTCCTTTTACTGTTTTGCTGGATAGTCTGTGTCTGACGCGTTTTCTAATAGGTTGGGGTACCTATTTGGCGTCATTCTGTTGATAATCAAATCGTCGCACACCGGGAAGAACATGGCGCCTACCTGAGACAAAAAGGCTTCTTTGAGGGATCGACATGACGCCGCGTGATATTAGGTTTCATCCTTTCTCCGTGCGAAGTGTAGTTGGTTGCAACGGTTGCCAAGCACTGCCCTAAGGACTAGTACGTTTTCTTGATTCGGACTTGTACACTCTTGTGCTGCGCATAACTATGCTACTCCTGCTGTTATGTGGTCCCTAACAGATTGATTTCTTGATGCGGGCTCGTCATACTTCGCCCAAGTGATGGACAACCGCTCAGAAGCCCTTTCCCATAAAACTTCAACTTGCCCGCCATGTTCATCAGGTCACGTCTGGGGTGTAAGCATGCCGCATACCAACAGCATGCCAGGACTGTTTGGTCATTGTTTATGTTGCACGCTGCAGCGACTACTTATAGCGGGGACAGAACTACAGTACGATACTTCTTCCTTTTCTCTCTCTTTCTGCTATATACATTCATCATGTTCTATCGGTCTGAGTGAGACCGCCGCGTCTACACAATGCTGCACCAACCCTTCTTCGTTTGCTCGCTTTCTCAATCTTTCACGGTGTATTAATTTTGCGGCGATACGTCGCCGGACGTCGTCCCCCATGTTGTATCAGCATGTGCGCCGACTTCCGGTCACCGGTCACCATTGCCCGATGAGCCTCTTTTCATACACTATCGAGCATCCGTCACATTCGGACAAGAACTCTTGCAAACCGGCATTCCAGAACGCATACTCGGAAGAAGAGTCCCCGATTCCGTGCTGTTCTGTGGTGCGGCGATCCCTTGATTATCATGCGACGGGTCGGCCGTGTCGCACGTAGGTCAGTAGCGCCCGCTGTCATGTGTCTCCATGCGGATCCTTGAGTGCAAGCCTGTGCAACCGAAAGCTCACGATGACGATGACAGCTACGGTAGGGACGCAGGTGACAAATTGCGCTGGAGAAAGTCTGCTTCACGTTCGTGTAGGGAGGAGACACGTGCATCGTCCGCGGACGGTTGCTTGATTGAAAG
>QFES01007747.1:0-16815 GCA_003316375.1 Tylopilus plumbeoviolaceoides
CCAATGCTTCTGCTGTGCAGCTGAGAAGTACACTGCAATCAGCTTCCTCCTTATTGATCCCTCAAATACAATATTGGTCAACTTTGTGTTATCATGGAACATCAATGGCTCACCTCCCATGCATATCAAACTCTTAGGAGGAAATCTCATCTTCTCCAGCATACCATAGTAGCCATTCCTCCTAAATATCTCCTTTGCATGCTCAGGAGCCAAGGCCACTGCTTGATCAACACTCATCTCTTCCTGCTCCATGAGCTCTCCCAGTGCAACATCATGCAGTGCATCAAATTTTGTGAATATGGCAATCACAGGTACTGAGAACATCCTTAGCAAACAACATAACTCAATAATGTTCCTCACTCTTTCCTGTCCCATAGTTTGAGAAGAATCTTTCCTCAGCCACAGTGATTGGCCTCGAATGATCATGCATTGGAATGCAATACCTGTTGTGAATCTTGGTAAGAAGAGTGTCACACGTGAGAAGTACATAGACTTGAACCATATGGAGTGCAAGTGCTCTCCAGGATCCCTTTCATTCGCCCTGCTCTCAATGAATGATTGAACCTTGTGGACCTCATCTTCACTACCAGCCTCGAAACCACGAGAATCATGGAATACAAAGCGGTCATTGCTTGCGAATGAAATCTCATGCTCGATGTCATGCTCGCCACGCTAGTACATGTTACCTAGGATGGTGCATAATGAGAACATGGGGGTACTCACTCCCTCAGTTCCTTTCACATCAATTTCGACCTGCAAGGGTTGTTTAACATACACCAGTCTCGGAAAGGCTACTCTGACCTCGTTGCCCTCCTTGTCACGGATGATTGGGGATTCAGTTGTCCTACAAACTCTCTGGAGAAGCGTGGTTTTGCCAGCATTAGCTCTCCCGACGACAAGAATACGAAATCGCGAAAACTTCTTCCTGACAGTAGCAGCACGGTCAGACATGGCTCGCCGAGTATAAGGGATGTCAGTGAAACAGATTTTCGGAAGGCGATGGGCTGAGATGGAGGCGAGAAGGAAGGGACAGGATCGTGGGAGCGAACACAGTAGATACGACGTTTAGATGCCCCGACTCTTCGATGGCTGAGAAGCAGCGCAAATGAATTTATCCGAAAGGCTATGTATTGGACTGCCTCGCAGCCCTCTGTGCACGTATAACCCCATCGGGGCATATCTTATAGATTTGGTCGTGACTTGAAAACTCGTAGCTTCATTTCCGTCAAGCCTTCTCACAATACGATCCACTGTGGTTACTAGATGGTGAGTCGCGAACTCCCGGAAATTTAACGAGAGAAACTTTACCATGAAGGCGTCTGGAGGCGAGGATACGGATATCAGGAACTAATTCCCAATGTAGCATGACGTAAGAACGCTCGATAGGCCTCATGCAACACCTTCGATGCTGCGGATTGGGACAGTGACGTGGAATAGGCAAGAGGGTATTACCACTTACAGGAAATCCTGAGAACGTGCGTCAATTTACCATGGCACACGGCGTGGAGCGAGGTCAAAGTTGGTCAGATTGGGGGAGGGTAAATGATTGGGGTTCAGCCATTCCGAGTCCCCGCCGAGATTCTGAAAAGGCACAGTATCACCTTGTATTCATTTCCGAGGATGATAGAACAGACGCGGATTGGTTGGTGGACGCGATGCGGCCACTGAACTTGAACAAGCTGCCAGCAACAGCATCACACCCATCAGGTTGGCGGTTGTGGGGCATTATATATGCACGTAGAACACCGCCTCTGAGAGTCTAAAGCCTTGCCGGGCCAGATCATGATTGAGAAGTAACAGCCTGAGGGCGACGTTCTGGAAAAGGAGACGTTGAGGGTAGTGCCGGTATTCGCTGGCTTATGTAACCCAACTCATAAGTCCCATCGCGCCGCGCATGCCACTACGACTTGCTGGACGACAAACCCAACTTGGACGGAACCCTGTCCATTCCCTCACCATCTGTGCCAGGGGCACTACCTTCAATGTCATAGAGACGATGACTCAAAAACTCTTTCCCAAGTTTCTCCACGGTTCAACCTAAAATACTGTATCGTGCACGATTGTGAGCCAAACCCGCCCAAGTTCGAGCTACACATCATCAAACAGATGGACTAATTTGAGTCCAGACAACTTGCTCGCTTATCCTCACGGAAAGCCGTTCGGAACATCCCCTCCGAAACGATCCCCCGATGGATCAAGTGTGCTTAAATGATATTTCTTATTCGAGACTGGCAGCATGGGTGGCATATAAAGAGAAGCGGCGCCGATATCACGGGAAAAGGCTGTCAACGTGTGCGAACTCACTCCAAGTGGTAGGCTGGTTTCTTGGCTTCTTAGATGATTCTGGGACGTATTGCAAATACTAACATATTTCATTTACATCAAGGGTCTTGTCGTCCGTCCCCTCGTCACTTACCTGATCGTAACCTTGTCCCATGTCACGGCCACCTCGCAGCTTTGACCTCTACGATGCCATTGTCAACGTGCACTCCACCGCATCTGTTGTCGTCTCGGCTACTCTCGTTATGTACCCCAACCTACTCGGAGTCGAATTTGCAGAAGAAAATGCCTGTGAGCCGCTTTCTATGCATTGAGCACACCTGGAGTGGATGGCTGATGTTGATGCAGAGGATCAATATGTTCTCATTGAGAGAGAATGCACCGGATGGACGGAGTTTTGTCCTATGGACGTCGATTCGTTTTGATGCCCCATTTCAATTGCTGTGTGGCCTGCTCGGTGCCGTGGGACAGAGAACTCGCACTTTGACGGAGAAAAGGTCATGCATGCGCTATGTAGAGGTCGGTTCCATGAGCACAACCTGCAATGTGATGATTTCGCTCGCAGCATCCACCAGAGCTTGAGGTTGAGAATATATGCACTAGGTTGGCTCCATCAGTTATTGCGAAGTTACATCGCTCACTTAGTCTTCAGCTGGAACAGGGACACGGATCTCATAGATTGAGACGATACAAGTTCATTCCCACCCACACTGAACGAAACGGTATAATATTTAGTTAACCATGGATTGATAGTCAATTGACTGCATGTGTCTACGCTCTTGATCTACGAATGAGTTTATGGGGCAGCGTAACCCTACAAGTAACCTGCCGGCGTATCTACAAAGTACGCCATCGATAACATGACGAGATAGATACTAACCTCGAATTGCACATCTCCTTCATGTCCTCGCAGCACTTTCGTCCCCGACGAGCTTCGAGTTAGCCCAGCAACGCTACAACCCTAAGGGGTACTACAATCATTTCATTATCCGGGTCAGGGATGCTGGCCGGATGCTCAGCAGAAAACGCGTTCGGAGTTTGCAAACACATCGAGGTGCACGTGAATAGCGAAACGTAGGGGAGACGCACCTGAAAAGTAATAGATAGAATATCGTAGTGTCTGGCTTAAAAGACGACATGCCTCACCTTGAACTTTTTCTCGAGTCGACCGGGACGATATCGATTGATTGGCATACAGCGATGACGAACTTTAGGCACCCTGCAACGAGCTGCCTTTGTTGTCCTCTGTCTTGCTGCAGAGCACGCCGCTATGCAAAGAAGTAAGAAGATCTGTGGTTAGAACTTGAAGGGGTTAGAAGGAGTCAACGTGACCGGTGACCAATGCTGCGCCTCTTTCCCACCGCCACTTCGCTCAATCGCCCGCCCGCCCTCCTTTTGGCCGCACCCGTCCACCACACTGTGCTTAATCTGAAGTTGGCGCTTCGCGGTTATCTCTCCATTGCGCCTTACACCGGTCTCATCTCAGGCTCTCTCACCACACAACCAACCAACTTGAGCCTCGTTAACAAACATTGATTCATCGACGTTCAACGTCACTTGAGCGCGGCCACACAGGCCTCCCCTCTGGTGCGGTTCTTTTCTTACCTCGCCTGCTGAGCGTCCCCCTCCAGACATCGAAAAACTGCCGGCTTCGTGTCCACTACTTACCGTCTGCGTCGTGTCGCACGAGCGTACCGCGATGACTTACCGAGCGACAAACCCAACTCGGACGCCGGCACACCCTTCCCTTGTCGTGCTACAAGAAGCACCACCATGAATCTCTCAGGGAAGCTGAATAAAGCTTCTTCGCAAGTTTCTTCCTAGGTTCAACTTCAATGCAAAGACTGCGCCATCCACGATCGCGGAGACCTTCCGGACTCGAGGCTGTCAACGTACACCAACTCAATTCAAATGGCAAGTCGGTACTTTCGCTCTTAATGATTCCGGACCATATTCAATGCAGATACCGATCTGCGTCAAGAATTTCGCAGTCCGTCCCTGGTCTTACCTAGTCGCCCCCAGATGTCGACCATTCCATTTGTGAAGGAGTGTTCTATGGCGTCTGTTGTCGTCTCCGAAGGGTATTGTGTCAACAAGCGTTGTATCTCGAGCCGGGAATGCTGTACCGCGACGAGCTTTGCTGGTGGTGGGGGGACTGGAATGATATGGATTCGTTCAAGTTGCATGAACAGCATGCTGAGAAAATCTGATGATCCTTGTGTGCGGTAGGTCCTGAGCGCATTTATCCGTGGCACTGATAAGATTGCGGCAAGAGGCTCAACTGTGTGAGGGGGAACCAGGCCTTTTGAGTACTTTGAACGTAGACCTTGAAGATCCATGCAGGATTGAAGTGAGAATATTGTCTTTATCGGCTTGTTCAACTGTCGGTGCTTGATTTTTCAAGTCGACTTTCATGGACAAAGACAATTTCTTCGGTCAGCACTGACCAACTCTGTTGAATATACATCCGGAATGCAAGCGAGTCGAAAACATGGCAATTCTTGTCCTTTTGTCTTGACTGTCAGTGTCGTCCTGAGACTACCGATACACGCGCGCATCGACATGCAGCTCAGTATTGACAAAGTATACGCTGTCCGCTAATAGCCTCGAGTTCAGCTTAGATTTGATCAGTACATCCATTTCTCGACCGTTCTATTAAGATCTGGATATAGGAAAATGTCTAGTAGTCTTGTAGGTAGACGTTGGACCCCGCACCGGAGCCGATAATACCAGGAACGATAAGAATGTCGTCACAAACTACCGTTCGTCGACGACCTTGGAGGATAACAGAGCCACCTATCGAGAAGACTCTCCACTGTGAACGCTGCGACACGCTTGAGCGAAGGGGATTGATAAGGTTATCTTTACTTCTAAATCCCCTCCGCTGTCGCTTCCACTCCCGTCCAGTCCCTTGCGACCAGACTAGGTTATCCAGCCCGGTCGATTGGGCTGATGTGACAGGCACTCTCATCCACATGCAACTGGCAAGCTCTACGCGGAGCGACTGTGGTACGTACTCGCCAGTCCTGCTGCAACTCGGATCGTTCTACTCCTTCCAGGTTCTGGTCTAGTTGTTGCAGTCGGTCGAAGAGCAAGTTAATGCCCACCTATTGATACGCCGGTCACAGCTGAATGAAGGGATAGATGCCGAGCTGTAGGCAGATAGAACCACTCATTACGCAATTTGAAGGTTAGCGCGTGCTCCACGAGGCATACCAAAGCTAGACTTACTCCGGAACCCTGTCGCCAAGGATGGACCGTGAGACGAGATCCACCTCATTAAGCTGCCTCGTTGTGGTTGCAATATAGGTAGAGAATGCCTGCGTCGATGGGAATGCTACACGAGTGTGATACAGGTCGTCAGGTCGTCGTAATATTCGGGTGTGGGGTCACGAACCCAAGTAGTTCAGTAATGTGACCCTTGGTGCGCAGAAGGAAAGCGCATTGACGGTAGCAATTTGCCAGACAGAGGTTTGCGCATAGTCGAGGTAGACGTAAACAGTGAAACGGGGAGAGAAAAGAAGGCGCACCTGATCGATCGTCAGCGGAGATTGGCTTGACGTTATGAAACAACTTGTACAGCACGATGTATGGGAGGTTCAGCTGATGCGATGACACGCCTGGAACCTGCACTTGCCAAGCGAGGGAGAGAACATCGTGTTTTCCGCGAGGGTTGAGGTATGAAAGACAATGTACCTCACCTTGAATTTCTCGAGCCGCATCGCAACGACCGGGACGATTGTTTGACTTTTGTAAATTGTAACATACAAAGATGAAGCATTACATAAGCCCCATGGTAGAAGGGAGCCGGAACTAACCCAACTTAGAGCGATGAACATGCAACCTCCTCGTGTAGGTCACGCTCCAAGAATCAGCGAGATGGGAACCGCCCTCAGCGTCTATCCGTACTATTACAACCCCCCTCCCATCCGACTGGCCCTCAGTCCCGCTAGCAAGCATGTCGTCGCGACCCAGTCCTCCGAGTCTACCGCCCATCCGTCTTACAGGCAAGTACCTCCAGCGACACTGTGATACTGCTTCTGAGTCAAGCGTCATAATTCAGCCGTCGCAGTCTCTCTAGCCGCTGCTCAAGGGTCCAGACGTCTGACCTCAGGAGACTTGTGTATCGGGGGCAACCAATACAAGCTGATTTGTGATCAAGGTACACTACGCCAGGATTTCCCCGAGGTGTATGTCCTGCTTATCCTTCCTTCTCGGTCCCTCACTATACTTTTTTTCAAAGCACCCTCTCTCCAAATGATCGAATCACACTTCACTATAGGACGTCACAGTGGCCACTTGCGCGGAAAACAGTTGGACTAGATATCCGTCCTCTCTTCATTGCGAATCAGACGCAAGGTGATCTCAAAACTTGTCGTCCATATCGATAGTTTTCATCGGATTTTTCAAACAGACCTCTCAGTGGTCCAGGATGGTATACAAGTTGTATTCACCGGCGTCCCCAAGCTTGCTGAAACTGGTTCGCCTATCGATGGAACCCTATCCCCTACAACCGAGGCTATCTTCAATGATTGCCCGCAGTAAGTCCAATTCTGACATCCTGTCGCTTCAGCCCAGCCGACGCCTCCATCGCAGATTCCGTATCTTGGTCATTGGCAAAGTAAGTTATAATTGCCTGCTGAAAGCCACACGCTGAATTTCGTATCAGAGCGGCGTGGGAAAATCCAGTCTCATCAATATCGCCTTCGGAATCGAAAAAGTGGTAAGGCTATATAAGTCATTCGTTCGTGTCGACTGTGCATCACAAGGTTTTCTCCAGCACACCTCCGATTTCGTACGTGGGGAAGCAAATATTGACACGGAGCTCACGTCTACTGTCAATGAACGGTTTATACTCCATGACAGCATTGGTTTTGAGTGTGGAGAGCACGATAACTATAACGCCGTGAAGGATTTCATCCGAAAGAGGCAAACCGGTCCGCACAAAGATCGCTTGCATGCGATTTGGTGAGATTTTGATTCTCAAATGATGAGTCGTTCTTGATTATCCCCTCAAGGTTTTGTATCGCAATCCCTCGAGCAGGCGAACGGCTACTCGAGGTGGCCTCTGAGGATTTCTTCCGAACGAAGAAGGAAACCCTAGGAACCGGTGCATCTCCAGCTTTCGATGTTCTCCGGTCTTGCTCAAGTCCTTTAGTACCCATCATCGTGGTTTACACGAAGCTTGACCTCGCTGTGAATCAATCCATCATGCAATTGAACGGGGATCGATCCAAGGAGCGTGCTTGTTCGCAAGCAGAGTCCAACGTGGGCAAATGGCATCAAGAGATCAACCGACTCTCCGGGGAGATTCTTCCGCACGCAGCTATTTCGAGTAAGCAGGTCATCATTGGCTTTGATTCGATTTCGTCCTTCATGCTGTTGTAAACCTCAGCGCAACAAAATTACGAGTACAGCATCAAGAACCTGGTCAAACTCACAAATGACAAAGTTGCAGGGGTAACGCTGATTGCAGCGCAGAGGGTGGATCCTAGTTTGAAAATCAAAGGGACCATTGAGTAAAGCTTTCCTTCGAGTCTTCTGGTTACGAGTCCTTGAACTTTTGCGCAGTGTTGGCAGGCAAAGTCCGGACTTTCAACTGAAACAATAACCGACGGCTGATCTTTAGAAACAGGATACTGGAAAGCCTTGATGGCCAGCCCGCACTTCAAGGGACATACCATATGGGATTGTCTTTCGGTTGTTCACGTCGATATAGTCGCTGTTTGGAATTTTAATGACCCAGCTTGCGTATGTAACACCTACAACGAACCACTGTACACTTTACTGACGACACTTGTAGCATCTCCTTGACAGTAATTTCAAGAAGCTTGTTGTAGGGATAGTGGAAAAGATGGAGACAGGTCCGCTCTCAAAGCCTAACAAAATTCTGTGAGTCCTGTTTGACAACATCCCTACACTCGTTAACATTTTTATCAGTGCGTTGGGGGGCAGTTCTCTACTAGCTGCCATTCCTGCCTTGCTGGCGACCATAGCGAACCCGGCCGCCCCTATCGTTCTGCCTATCATTGCAGGTGCTATTACTGCCGTATGGCTCTTTCAGGTTTATCAGAACGTGTGCGTTGAGACATTCACTCAGGCTCGTGGACACTGATTGACGCTTAATGCATCAGGCCAAAAGTGCAGCAGATATTCATAGCGTACATCGTTCATCTGACCCATATCATGGAGGCGCTCTCCATCCTGACTGCTCGTGATCACAAGAAGCTCACCCGTCGCGTCATCAAGGCCGCTTTTTTGGCTTACCACGACTCTGATCTGATGAAACAAGTGCACGCCAAGATTCAACACCACTACCATGCCGACCCAGGGGATACGCCGTTACAAATGATTGTATCTTTGATCAACCTCGAGCAGAGCGGTAACTCTGGCGTCAAGGACTACTACGCAAACATCAACAAGCTGGATCTGGGGAAGTACAACCTCGATCAAGATGAGGAATGGGAGTGATTGTTTTTCGCCCATGGGCGATGGAGCGCGCTGCAGTAAGTCGGGTACGATAGGATGGCTAGTGTATTTCTTGCTGCATGTATCATGACGTATGTGTGTAACGGATCTAGCATGGCATTACAGTACTATGATATGTATACATATATCTTCCCCGAGGAAGTTGATTCATATCACAGGCTACCACGTTTTATCGCATTGATGGGCGCATGTCGTCTTGCCAGCGAGAAATTAATATTTAGGAGCGAAGGGCCATACCTGACTTGTGCCGATCCCCTTCCACTCGGGCTGTGGGTCCAAGGGAATCGCAGTCACACGAGTCGTGGAGTAAATCTTACTATATTTAATGACGAAGATGCCAATGTCACCGAGGCAAAGAGCCCAAGAAAACACACTACCACCAATTAAATCACCAAACCCAGCTACGTTGTGCACCGACCAGAAAGAAAAACCCACGGCCCACGATCAAAACGGTGGGAAGATCAAAGGATAGAAGCGCCGACGATGGAGGTGACGGTGCTGGCGGGGGCTCTTGCGTTTTGTAGTGGAGCAATACCCAACGAAGCCAGACTCATCTTTGGCGTCTTTTTCCCAAACTGAAGAGGGTCACACCTCTGCGTGGATATCAGCCTCCCACTTCGGGGAGTTCAAGAGCATCCTACTGGCAGGACTCACCGGAGTGCCAGACATCCCGAATCGCCCGTGATCTACAAACTTGACTCCGAGGAGATCCTGGTATATATTGAGAATAATCGCAGGCACGACGACGAAAACCGGGAAGTATTCCTTGACGAGGGAACCATCGAGGTGAAAGTTGTGCTCCACAAACAGATGATCGTAGTATCTATCAGAAATACAGTCAGAGAGAGATGAACAAACTGTCCATGCCTGAAGTCCCAAAGGTAAAAGTGGTCGAATGGCAAGCCACGTTTGAGGTGTTCTTCCTTTTTCAGAGCGAGGAGGAATCACGTTCTTTGTGGCCGAGTGGGTCAAGATGACTCTTGAGATCGTCCAAAAACTAGGGATATTGGGGGATATACGACGGCGAACACGACTGTTCACAAACCTTCTTTGCATTGGCAGCACTCTCGACCGTGATTTCCGTGATCATGATGTAACCCGTATAGGAATCGTACTGCAAGATCTCTGCGATCTGTCCGCGAAGACGAAGGGCGGTATCCAAATATCCGACGCTGTTTGCAAGTCTGTTTTCGTAGGCTTGTTGAGCTGCTTCGCGTGTTTTTGGGTCGTTGGCATATTTGAACTGGATTGTACCGTCAGATCGACGACCTAGTGCATCGATACAGTAAACGTCACTCACGAGGGGAAAGATATCCGGCGTCCTGAGCATAACCTCGTACAACACCTTGTCGCCCTCCATGCGTTGTGTATACCATATCCTCTGGGGCACCATCCAGTTGCTCACGTGTAAATACGATAGGACCCTGTCGTCAAAAAAGGCAGATCGATCGCTGTACGCAAGCAAGCAAACAGCCTACTCACGCTCTCCTCGTCAAGTTTTGCTACGCGATCAGACATGATTCAGCGCCCTACCCCATCCGACGCAAAGACTCGGGACACGCACCGTAAACTTGAGACACATCTCCGAGCTCATCCTTCAACTTGAACCGCTTCAGCCGTTCCTTGTCCTCCTTGCTCTCAAGCGCCAACCCCGCGCGTTTCCCATCAAACAACATTTTGTCGACGAGCCGCTTCTGCTTAGCGCTCAGCGCGTCCATGTACCTGACTTTCGCAGATTGGCCGCCGCGGTGACCATGACCTTGTACATGTCCTCGCGATCGACGCCTCGTTGGCGTACTTGCGTACACATTCTTGGATTTGGTGGAGGCATCGCGGAGAGCTTTGTTCGTCGACACGTTTTGGTAGAACCCGAGGGGCTCGAGGGTGATGTCTAATGTGGCTTCGGCGTTGGCGAGGGCCAGCTGTCACGGCATAGAAAAGGAGTGAGGGGACGGTCAAGCGATGTTCTCTGGCATAGACTCACGAATACCTGGAACGGGGGCGCAGGTCAGCGATGAGAGAAAAGAACCCACGGAATCGAAGTCAACCTCGTCCGCGGGGAGTTGGACGATGTCGTCGTCGGCTTGTTTGTTCCTTGCGAGTGCATCGGTGGTCAGGCGATCAATATCCTCGACGGTGTTGCCGGCTCGGCGGAACCTGCGGGGGTGATGGGGATGTCATGGTTTTGTCTGTGGTGAACTCAGAGCTCAAGTAGCTGTTCGATTCGAGTTATATAGTGGTAATTTATCTGACCTGAACGACCAACAATCTCTCCAAAGCCAGTTGATTCCTCGGATCCAAGGGTCGGAGTCGGAGTCGGGGTTTAGACCCAGAAGGGTGCCGCTTTGCCGTGGAATGGCGGTGCTGCAGGAGGTCATGATCATGTGATCTAGATTTCATTACGTAAAAACCCGCACACCAACGCAGCGACAACGTTAACTCACAAAATTCCAAGTCTCCATGTTGGACGCGATAAAAGGATTTTGGCTTCAACGACGTCGAGGTTTCATCCAGTCCACGACGTTTCTATGGGGCTCCTACGCTGTGAGTGCCTATGTCAGCGAAAGATTAAAGGAGATGAAGGACAAGATGCTCAGAGACAAGCTTGCGAGAGAGAAGTGAGTCTTGTTCGTTTATTGCTCTGCTCACCATCTCATACTTGGTCGCGGGCGACAGCCTTCGACGCCGTTTCCAATCCACTCACGACGATGTCTGCTTCACGATCATGGCCCTCATACCCACTCTCGCTTCCCAGATTCTGGAAGACATGGACGTAGAGGCTCTCACAAATGAGCTGCAGTCCCTCTCGCGTGCGTCTCGCTCACGTACGCTTCAACCCTCGCACAATCAACCGCGTTCGCAATCCGTATCCGAGATGAGCTCGGTCTCGGACGCGCATTCGGATCCCGGATCTCTTTCTTTTTCCTTCAATTCGGGGTCCGGTTTCGACGGAAATCGCGCCTCTGCAACTACGGGTAGCTGGGTCGAGCATCTCTCGGCCTCCCAGGGTCCCATGCCTCGGCCAGATGTCCCTGCGCAGCTCTCAGACTCTTTCACATCGGCGGGCTCTTCTCTCAGTCACAATACAGAGAATTCAGTGGCCTCCACGAGCCCGCGGACAAAGAGTCAGTTATGGAATGAAGTAAAAATACTTGGTACGGTTATTTCGTTGACCATATACCTCTGTGACTAACCCCTTTGAAGCGTTGACACGTACACTAACTACGTTGTACACGATCACCCTGCTTTCCCTGTTTACCGCGGTACAACTGAACCTCCTTGGTCGTGGCCGATACATTGATTCTGTCCGGGCTTCAGACCGTGCTGAGCGCGCTCGCGATGATATACCCGACTTCTCTTTAACCAGCATCCTCGCCAGGGAAGCTGTGGCAAAGATCGTCGATGTAGAAGCCATATGGCCCGCGTGGATTCTTGGGGAAACAGAGGAAGGGGAGGAAGACGATGAAGTCCTCGACGCAGTACCCGAAGAAACAGAGCTACGCTTCCTGACGCTTTCATGGTGGGTGTTACACGTTGGTTGGAAAGACGTCGCGGCGAGGGTGAGGAGCAGTGTTGAGAGCGTTTTCGAAGAGTGAGTCTGCTATATCTCATCATGCATACACTCGTGCACGCGCTTACTACGCGGTATATGCATTCATACGATCCTTGCACCTCCCTTATTTCCCCTGCTGACACGCTCTCCCTTATTCAGTGTGTCGTTAAAAGCCAAACTTTCGGCCGTTGAGCTATTTACGCTCATCATGGATGTGCGACGACGCGTAGAAACGGATGGTTCAGGAAGCAAACTGAGTGCAAGGCAAGTGACGCTGCACCCATTTGGGAACCCTGAGGATTAATTATTGTTTAGGTTCTTATCGTCTCTCCTCCCGCCAACGCCAGAGACAACTGCTCACGTCCTTGCACAAGGCGGTGCTCTTCCTATACCTCGAGACAACCAAACTCCTGGTAGCATCGAGCACTTCCCTGCGAAGAGTTCATACAATCCAAATTTGCCCTTGACGCACGATAACGTCGAACCGCCCACCGCCCCCTCTGACACACCCTATGATGGACTGACCCGTGCAACTGCGATCCCTACTGAGAGCCCAGAGCCCCGTCCCGCGACTTTCCCTACGCCGCCATCATCTTATGCTCATGAATCGGACCTAAGCTCCCGTGTCTCACAATCACCACCAAACTCCGTACACCGTCTCCCGCCTGCACCGTCGGCAGACATACCCAATTCTGACGCCACATCACGTAGCACATTGGATGTCGGTCCACAGTTCGACGTGCTGCTCGCGGAAACCCGTCGGTATCTATCTGGGCCGGATTTCGCCTTCGCACTTGGCTGTGCGCTCGATCGGGCGACAGAGGTATTGATGGACGGTCTCCGTGCCCGTGTCTTTGTTGACAGCACCAGCGCTGTGAACATGCCAGCCACGGGAGAGGCGGAAGGGGAATCCAAGACAGGGATCGCTGCTGAGGGTGCTAGTTTGGACAAGGACGACGTCAAGGTCCGTTTGGCTGGCATGCTCCCTGGGCTCGCGAGGTGGTGTCAGCTAGCGCTGAACGCGACGCCGAACGAACTGGTGGATGTAAGGCGGATTATTGATTTCGCTTCGTTGCTGTCACATGCTGATGTTGTTTTCCATTTTAGAACGTCATGGCCGTGAGGGAGGTGAGCGCGTTGGAGGCCATCATCATGTCAGATTATGAGCGCCGTTTTCCTGCGATATCGTGATCTTGATGTCGACGTGTATGGTTGATATGATGCTGGGGATCAATGAAATCCATTCTCTGCTCCGAGTCGGTTGACGATGTACATAATTAGGAAAGATCGCATACGATCACTGTTCCTATGCGAAAACTCGCAAAGTCGGATAGCCCCGACCGCAGGTTACAACCGAACAATCTCCGCAGTTCCTTATCTAACTTCTTTTGTCCCATCTTTCGACCATAGCAATTCCTTCACCCTCGTCTAATCCGCTATTGCCCGCAGAGTCCACGAACGCCATTGTCCCCAATGGCGTCGACCCACCCGCGTAACCTGCTTTGCTCGAAAAGCCGAAGCCCGTATCGATGTCGCGGTCCCGAAGCCCATCCGAATCGCGCACATACAGTTCCCGAACGTTCATGACAAACCGCGGGGTAAGCGTGTACAGCGGCACGTTGGTGGCCGCCATGAGCACTTGTGTGGCCCACCCCGGGGGGATGTAACCCAGGAGGCCGAGCATATTCACAAGACTGTACCACACGCTCCTGAAGATGGCGATGCATCAGTTTCGTTTGTGATGTGGCCAGGGGTGAGGACGTGCACTAGGAAGTACAAGAAACCGTCTCTGATGAGTAGATGCATGTATCTGTTCATTTCCCATTTGTGCGCCGATCGATGTACTTGCAGCAAGTGCCTTGTGAACTGGACCGCTACCAAGATACACATGACAGTGCCAAGAATGAATTGGGCGATCGTGGACCCATTGTTCCATATCTGCGTGCTGAACATGATGCTACAAACCGAGACGTTGAGCAGCTGCGCAATGGACACTGGAAGGAAAGCGTTTGAAAAAGGGATGAATCGATTTTTCCTCGATACATACCCATCACATATTTCGGGTCGCTGTAAAAACCACTGCCGAGGAAGAGCATGATGAGCTCAGCGGTGTACATCACGAGAAGGGCGCCTAGAATGATCTTTGACCGATTGTACATCGCATACACGCGGAGCATCATCACCACTGACATGGTCATCGTCAGGTATTGTCGAGATTTTCTAGCGGTCGTGACACTCACAGTCAGCACCTGCCCAAAAAATCGGGTAGGCCCAAGTGCCAAGACGATAAAATACACTGCCTGCAATGAATGTGGACTTGGCTAGATTCATGAAAACATTCGGAAACGCTTACAGCTATCGGGAAGCGTTAACCCTCGGAGGACTTTAATAACAGACATGGTTACTTACGTCTGGTATCATTCCAGGGTTTTGTATCGCTCAGATCAGTGATTAGAAAGATATGGGAAACGAGGTCGTACCTCTACTGGGCCTGGGACAAAAGTGCTGCCAACTTCATGCACGGCTGGTTAGTGTAATTAACAAACGTTCAGATTGAACATACTGAGCGCTGCTACGCTGAGAAACGTCGCAAAGTCAATCTCTGCCACACGTTGCAGCCAGCATCAACTTACATAACAGAGACATAACCCGCATAACGAATCTAATGTACGACTGAGTTTCGAACGGAGGAAACAGAAGGTTACTCACAAGAAGATACAGGGTAGAGACCCAGGCCCAGGGTTTTTGCTATGATGCGAATTATATATTCCACACTCGCATAGAAAGTCATGATAGACGGACCCAGATATAAGTTACCTACCAGAAACCATTAGTAAGGAGCTAAATGGCAAGGGTAGTGCGTTACCTCTCTCGAAAGCGTGAGGCCTAAACGCGCAAGTCACCTCAGAAGGACAAAACGAGCTATTATAGATTGCTTACAATAATCGTAGCTGATCGCAACGATGATGACGACTGTATTGTCCAGTTGTGAGGGGATTGTTAATCGAACAAGATAGACGACCCACGAGAGCCGTAGTCGTTCAACTTCTGCAGGGCCAACAGGGACTGGACATCAGAAGACATGATTTGGTGGATATGAATAGGGTGAAAAAAGGGATGGCGATAGCGGGGTTGAAGGGCGAGAGATGCAAGCGGTATATGGCGACGGTGAATTCAACGTTTTTAATGGGCTCGGCTGTTATAAGTTATCAGGAAGGCATAAGGCACTGACGAGACTCGGAGCACAGATCACCTATTACGAGAACAACGCTTGAGACGATAACGCGATCTTGCGGCCATTTCATGTGCCTTCAGGTCAGGTGGGCCAGAGGACAGCATTAAATGTTTAACACGCCATGATGGGTCTCGGGGCGGTGTTATTCAGCCAACACGACCAGTCCCATCAAGTGGCAACGGAGACCCCCGCGATGCGACCACGGAGGTTCAAGTTGAACAAACCTAGAGTCTAAAGTCCGAAGACTCATAGCACCAGTATTGAAGGGACTAGATCAATCTATCGAATTCCGAGCCGGAGTGAGTTTCGAGCGGAACCAGGCAATACTAAACCCCCGATGAACTTGAGAATGTCATGATCACTGGCACATACTAGTAACGACCCCGAGTCCGAGCTGGAACGTTTTGCTTGCCGACGCTTTGCCGAATCGGAGTTTAAAACGAGTGGAACAACAACTGCACAACCACTATCGCTTGCTCAACACGCGTCCAGGAGCCAAGATACCAGAGTTCCGTGTCTTTGACAGCGCTTCTTGGTATTACCTTAATCATGACCGAGGATCCAACAATCTCGCCGAAGAGACCACAAGTCGACCACCCTGCGTTGCAGAGCACCCCACAAGCAAGAGTTTCTGCCACAATCAGCGAGCACATAAGTACACTCGGGGTACAGTGAGTCTTACCCTCTTGTCTTCTTTCCCTTGCCTCAATGTCCGCCTACAGTGTGTCCGACATCCGACCATGGATCACGCGAGACATCGAAAAGTCTGTACAGTGTTCCATTGATGACATGCTGAAGGATCTCATCATGGATTGCGTTGACCCGCCGCGAGAATCGTTCGACGAAGCCTTTAAAACGGGCTTGTTTGAGAAATGTCTGGCAGAGGTCCTTCCTATCTGCAACGGCAAGTCCATTCCGATTAAGGGTCTCAACGCAAAGTCGCACCAAGTATGGGAAAATCTTGCTGCATAGTACGATTTGGTGACTTGATTTTGTGATGAACTCTGACTGGCTCATGTAGCTCGAGAACACAAGTCGAGGCCGAGAATGAATTATACCCTCTTTTCGTGACAGCGGCAAACACTGCGCTCTTGTTTCTCCAGGATCTCGACATCGAAGACGTTCGACCCGCTAATAAAGTTGCAATTTGTTTCCATGTCCACGACCCATCGTTGCTGACGCAAAGGCACCAAGGCCTAGTTTCGCAGCGCAAGCCAGATGTCACCGTTGTATCCGACTCAGATACCCGCGATGCTCA
>QFES01007748.1:0-19353 GCA_003316375.1 Tylopilus plumbeoviolaceoides
TATCCCTGTTCAATTTTCCTTCACGGCCGCTTCGAGTGCACAATCAGCAAGCTCGACCCCTGTCACCAACGATTCCAAGAAGCCAGAAGAGCCAAAGAATCCAATATGCCCATCGTGCAAAACCAATCTTTCTAATAATAAAATTCTGTACCGTACGCGTCCACGATCGGCCTCGAGGCATCATGATTCACGTACATCCTCTAGTAATGCGGCCTTGTTCCCACGTCGTATGCAAAGTTTGTACGGAGTCTCTTGTGCGGCCCGCTAGCCAGTGCATCGTTTGTGATCGGAAGTTGGCGGACCTTGATATTGTGGAGCTTAAGAGGGAAGGTATGTATGCGTGGTCTACTATCTGCCGTGAATTCACGGTGTTTCGTCGCTCCTTTTTGTTAATATGGCTCTTCTTTTAGGTACGGGATTCGCAGGAGGTGGACTTGCAGAGACGACAAAGAAAGGGGTTGCTTTTCAAGGCTAGCTATCCCCGAGTTTCTGGACGTGTCGGGCTTCCCCGATATTCAACATCTTTCATTTTTTTTCGTAAAACCTCGCTTGAATTCCGGTCCAGGTGATCGATGCTTCTACGCGTGGCCAGTTTGGATTGGAAATGCCCACATTGCCCGTTTACTGGTTCTTTTGTCCTTCATGTGACGTGCTCCAGCGGCCCGCTTGTGACCAGCTTATAAGTGTACTGGAATGACGCTGGGCCAACTCCTCGATGTTAAGTCTCACTGTCTTTCTCACTTTCTTTGCGGCTGCGCTTGCAACGAATACTACCCAGCCGAGTTCGACTATAATTCAAATCCAGACTAGCTTCAAGCGAGTTTTCGTTCAAGTACGTCTCCGTTTTCGAGAACAGTTCATTTAATTACGACTCAGCCTTATGGTAACCATGGTGTACGTGTTCGAGCCAGTCTCACGAGGGACCCGACTTCAAACGAGCTATCAGCTCTCCTCGACCCCATTCTTGATGGCCCAGGAGGAAACCAGGGCCTGGGATACGACCGACTTGCCCCTTCCCGGGTAACGGTACCATTCAAAATGGAAACATCGTCGCCCAAATCATCATTGACGTGATCTCTTTTTACCGCGTCGAAACGAACGGATCTTGGACGCTCTTGACGCAAGAGTTCGCGGATGACAAGTAATTGTGTTCCGATAATAGGTCCAGGAATTCAAGACTCCGGATTTCGTGGTCGAGTTCTCGTTTACCTCAAATCCTACTGAACAGTTCTATGGAGTTGGCCAGCAGGCGTGTTGCAAGGCGTACTAGTATACACCCTGTACAACTCCACCGATCCTGGTGTGAGGGAGTTCTTGTGTGCGTCACAATGCTCCCCGCTGAAAGAGTGAAATTCTCTCCGAAGACGATACCGCAGGGAAGCAGCTCAACGAAAGTTACTTCTCGAGAGCCACAACCGTGACAGAACCCGTTCGATCCCAACCATTACCATGAATATTGACGATCGCGACATATCTAGACGGTACCTTGGAAGAGGCTTACGAAAACGGTAAGCATCCCAGCGAGTCGCAACTATGGAGCACTCTGACATCCATGATTACAGATGGCTAGTTGATCGATTTGATTCCGTACGTTCGTGCATTCTCACAGTACTTTATCAGCACGCAGGAGGGTGCAAGGAAGTCCAACTCCTTTTACACCAGGTCACTTCTGGTGTATCGGTGGCGGCATCCGGATATCTTATTGGACCCTCGATATCACTGGGCTGGACATTGACACAGAATACGTGAGATACATTTGCATTTGATCCGGAATCCATGGTCGTGGAGAGTAAACAGGGACAAGAATCGTCCGTGAGATGGCTGGGTATGGGTACTTCCCTCCCATATGTGAGTCTATTCTTGACATTACCGACTGTCCCCTGACCGTACCGAACAGATGCGTGTGTATGGGTTGGTTGAGTGTATTCGAAACGGAATGCACTCCAATATTTCCGCTCAGTTCGCGTGTCTGCAACATCACATCGCCTTCAACACTTCCATTTGCAGATAACCGCCCGAACGAGCCTTGGTCCCACAGCCAACAGAACTTTTGAAATCATCAAGCAGGTAATCAGCCAAATAGCATCATGCGACATCCTCTCACCGGGGTGATCTCTAGTACATCTCACTTCGCTACCAACTCGTTCTGTATGAAGATTCTGTTCGGGATTCCTCAGACGATTAGGCGAAAGCATTATGCGCTCGCTCAATTATGATTTCTCGCTTTTGGGCTCTTTCGTCGTTCAAGCCACCGGAACTAACGGTCCTCTTGTGGCTCGTCAATTCATGTCGGGCAAGGATCGAGCGATCGGGAATGCTCTAGACGGTTTGACCCACCTGACCCATTTTTTCTAGCCCCCCGGTTGCTCGTTTCGCCTGTCGGCGTACAAGGTGCCACCTCGAAGGAGGTCTACCTTCCTCGACCCCTGCATCCGTGCAAGGCATGACGTGGACACACTGGTAAATTATACAGCTACTTTTGGAAACGACCCTCTGACGTTTGGGCGCTAAGGTGGACCAACGTGGACTGCGGTCAAGGCGATCAGACTGTCAACGTCAGTGCCCCCCTCGATCAAATTCCTGTGTTTTACGTGGGGAGCAAGTCGGACATTTTCAATGGCAACGTCTAGCCTCTTTTTTCGTTGTCACGTAGCCAGGCGCGTGCAATCAGAGCTTTGCCTTGCTTTGTCTTTAATGTATCGGTGGAGCCTTCGCACGCCACTGCGATTGGTGGATCATGATATGTTGTGTGACAGCCAGGTCTGCGAGGACGTCGAAAGCGACCACAGAGTATATATGCAATTGAATATTGACCTGGCGAATGCTCACTCGTAAGAAACCCGCCCTCCTGACTTCCGTAAGGAATGTGGCAAGTTTGAACAACAAGCCACCGACTTGGACGTCGACCAGAGTAGTACATGCCCGAGTGTTCTTAAAGTAAATTCGCAGATCTTTAGCTCACTCTGTAAACGTCGATCCTGGGACGAGCTGCCCATCATATATTCCTCCAAGCATCGGTGGACAACAATCCCCTTGTTACGCGGTGGGGACGCTTTGGGACGCGCCTCGTGTGTCAAAGCACCATTGTCCACAATTCCACAAGTCCACAAGTCCGCAACATATAATAATCCTTCAGGTTGCCAACCAGAGAGCCACAATCCCTCTTACTCTTCACGCCCCCCACCCCTTACCTCACTCATGATGCAGCTCCTTGCACAACATATTGCTCGACATTTCAAGAAGAAACATCAACAATATATCTTTGCCGACGAACTGTTGGTTAAAGTTCAGCGGATCAGGAAATGCTTCCTAGCGAACACGTTACCCTTACCAACAACAGTCGAGGTGATCACTGCCTGGACTGACTTGCCAAACGTCACTGTGGATAGCTTGGCCCTGTCTGTCAAGGCTGAAATGGTCTTCCTGCGAGCTCCCTCGCAGACTCCTGCTTTCGACACGGACGTGCCTATACCCAGCGATCTATCTTCTGACGGTAGCCCCGACGAAGACGGTTGGGTACTTGTCGACGAGACTACCTCAACCACGCATGACGCGGAGGCGCCACAAGCTCCAGAAGGCTCTGTCACCAGTGAAGATGACGCGATGTCGCGGCCCAGCGATCCTGATCAGCCAATGGATCAACATATCAATGAAGAGGATCCATCCCCATCCACCGAGAGCAGCTCTCTCTCTTCCGATCAGGAAAGTCTTTCATCGTGTGGCGGCAGCTCGCCGAAACCTGTAGGATTCCCCAACATGGTCAACCAATGGTTGGTGGACTATCGCGGCCGCGGTATGGACGCCTGTGTCGACTCTCTGATGGCCTTTGGCGTCATTTCAGTGGGAACCGCCCTCCTCGCAGCGCGTATTGCGCGTGATATGGTTAGGGAGGTGGAAAAGAAGTCCTACACCAAAGGACAAACCCTGCATAATGCGATTCGCTTCTCAGCGCTGGCAGCGTTTAAAAGGTACTGGGGATTGGTAAGTTCATACTCGATATTGTGTATCGTCGAGAATTTGGCCAACGACCTGGAATATGCAGGACGGTGACTGGAGGCAGGTGCCGTCCGCTCAGGCAAGCACCGTGCCATCGATGCCATACGGCATAAACATTGCCAGCTTAATCGGCAGCTTTTTCGGTGAAAGATTAGCATCTGCAAAGGATGTCCACCTCTGCTTGTCCCTTTTGTCAGAAGGAGAGAAGCGCTATGATCGCTTGTGTGCTATGCACGCGTTGCTGGTCCAAGCCAACGATAAGCTGTGCAAAAATCGCAACCTCCCCGCTTTGATGCAATTCAGGGATGGCATTACATCTGTGAACAGAGAGTCGGGAGAGTACCTCTGGGCTACTTCTCCGCGCTCGAATAGGATCATAACTGTGAGTGATCGGATTCAAGATGCATCACGAGAGGTCTGAGCGAATTCGTCTGACTTACAGGATATTCTTGCCACCATTGAGCGCTGGTTGGTTACACAGGCGATTCGACGCGAAGAGTGTGATATGAACGCTTGGTCCGGTAGGCGCAGTGTTCGCAACAGCGCGGTAGGGCCAAGAGGATGGGCCACCCGCGACTCTCTTCATTGAAGCCAGTGGTCATTGACTTGTTTACTCGTGTTAGTTTCAAAAGGACTTGGTCAACAACCGTCAACAAACGCTCAAGTGTAACGATACCTTGGTAACGAACCCAAACTTGAATGTGATATACTTGTATACCACGAAGAAAGATAAAAAGAAAACGCGGGAAGGAAGGCCAATTGGTGAAGAATGGCTACGTGGGTGAAGGAAAATCAATGGGCTCAACCGGGAATTGAACCCGGGTCACGTACATCTTCACCACCTGCGTGGCGGGGAAATCACCCGAAGCACGTATCATGCGACTAGACCATTGAGCCATACTACAGCTAAACACGGACTGTCGATCATATGGCGATCCTTCCGTTGCAAGAACAGAGGAAAATAGCACACAGTGAATAAACATAATACAGCCTGCCAGTGCTGTCCACGATGAAAATTAGCGCTACAAGAATGAACTAACGAATCATGAAGCCAATCCCAATCCCGATGCAAAAGCTACCAATCAATGCAACTCGTACCTCGCCATCGGACAGCTTCGTCAGTATACTTGACATACTCTTGCGCAAGCGGTCTTTGAGCGGCTCAAGGAGAGAAAGCGATAACGATAGTAAAGTAGAGAGATGCAGGGGATCGACACAAGGAGAAGGCGAACCGATCGTGTCGGGACGAGTGGTAATAGTGCTCTCTCTGGCGCGTGTAGCGACGTCTTGCGACAGTCGCACTTCCCACTCAGCCTCCCACCTGGCCTTGTCCCAGCCCTGGGGCTTCTCAGCGACGTAGTGCACCGTTTCGCGATGAATTGCAGCGATGTTTTCTACTGCGCGCTCGACTTCTCTCCAACGCAGGAACCGTTCCGCTGCTTCGTAGCGCAAGGCCGAGAGGGTCTCTGGCGATCGAAATAGGCCATTGCGGAGTGCCGAAGGTGATGAAGGTCTGAAGGAAGACATGTGAGGCCGTGAAGGGAATCTGGTTTGATCCAAGCCATGGCGAAGCACGATGACGGGAATATGAGGTGCAAGGGCGTCAATGAGAGTGTCTTCTGTGCTACACGGGCCTGTTAATATTGATAAAGTAGGTTGGCCTCTGCAGAGAGCGAAGATAATCGAAGTCCGCACCTAAATCTGTCAGAATGATAAGAGCGGTGTACAGCGGGCTCCATGGTGACGCAATCAAGTTAGCCAGGGCGACAGACGGCTGGCAACGTTGATCGATTATTTCCAGTAAAGATTGGAATGGTGAATGGATGCCTGGCAGTATGAATGAAGGCTGGAATCCATCTATCCTTGAGAGTTAATCGAATATGAAATGTTGCAGACGTACATCACCCTGAAAGTTGCGACGGACAACAAGTTCAACGTTCCGTGACGGTTCAAATTTCTCAAGTCCGTGTGCGTCTTTGTGTTCAATCCAGTCCGTCGAGGCACGTAGCACGAAACCGTCACTGGTTGGTTCCCAGTCCCCAGTGTCCACCACGTCCTCATTGTCGTCCAACAACAGACTTGACACTAGAGTGTAATCCTCAGCAGCACCACATATCACGAGTAGACGGATGTCTCCTAGGGTCTTTCCGTATTGTGTCGGGCGTGGCAGCGCTTCTGGGAGGGTCAAGGACGGAATGATGAGCCCCTGTGCGGATTCCCTAGCATGGTCGGACTGAGGCTGTGAATGTGGTGGGCTGGCAGCCGCAGAGGAGAAGAAGAAAGAGGATCCGATGGATGGTAGGGAGGATATCGATTCAGATGGGCTGTCTGGAGGCGAAGGAAGGGCGCTCGACCGAGGTGACGATGGCTGTGAGATGCTGGTTACCGAACCAGAGTGAGATTCTTCCCGTGGATGGAGCGTTCGTAGCGTAGAAGTGCTCGTTGATGCAGTGTTCGCGGGTTCCATGGTCGGGGACGAGAGAGAGTTCTGTAGCCACTTTACCCAGCCTACACGTGTTTGGCTAACGTCACTCAATTACTACCACACATCGCTCCTTTGATCCGATTGTTCGATGTTCGATCAAACAAATGCGCTACAGAAAAGAATACCCTGAAACACATCATGGAGCCAACGCGTTGCGACCCATGTCCCCTGGGCCCACAACATTGATTTCCAGCGTCACCTGGTCTGATCACGCCCGAATTACAAGGAACTGTTCAGGGATGTCCGGGTTCTCCTGCGGAGCTAGCGTTGGTATAATAAACTTATCTCCGTTCTCATCTTCACAGACAGTCCTCTTGACCTTCAACATTGCTGGGTCAGGAAACTAAGCAGAGTAACGCATTACAAAAGCTCTCACCTGCCATACTCGGGTGTTACATCCGATATGCACAAGTGTAGGGGAACAAACGGATACAATCGAGGCTGCCCTCTCCATCAGCATGAGCGGAGAGACCGCTGATGAATCGCTTGTTGCCAGTGGAAAGTTGATGTGAAGCGTGCAAAGGTTCTTTGCCAACGCAAATAGACGGGTCGCATTGTTCTGGAAAATGAAGGTTATTGAGGGCACATAGTATACAATCGGTCACTTACCAGTTCACGCTGTTCTGCCACTATAAAGAGTTGTTCGAGTAGGGGGCACTGCGAACAAATGACCTCCAATGCAGCAAGGCTGATTTGCATGCGATGGACAGAAAACTTCTTTAGTCGTCGGCCATGTTTCGCAGCTATGTTTATCCAGAAGTCATCTGGAATGGGAGTCCATACCAACGTGTTTGTGGAGTATATCGAGAACGCCTCCAGTGGCGCAGAAGATAGCAACTCTCCGACGTCACGAGTCCACTTATCAAGAGGCATGTGGATGTGAACGGTTAACGTGATCGCTCTCAGACGTCTGAATGCATCTGTGCGGAGACACGCGGTCGTGAACGCAGACATGTCCTCCCAGACACACGACTAAGGCCAGTTGATCATGCACGTACGCAGAACACGTACGAATGATTGGGAGAGGCCCTCGACACTCATCCCGATAAGTCCGTTCTTGTTGACAGAGGCTATCGTCCCAATACTAAGATGGGTCACTCTGGGACATCCGATGATATATAGATACTCCAGGCCTTCAAGACTCGGCGCGAGCTGCACCAAGTATGTATCTGTCACAAGGGTTGATGCCTGTTGATGCGTTACAATCGCCAATTCAAACGGACATGCGTGTCACATTACCTTGCATATGATCGTGAGGCTGCGAAGGGTTTCGTTTGTGATCGAAATCCACGTGGGAAAGATGTCCAGAACGTGAGCGCTGGGCATGATCAGCGAGATCTTGCTCAAACGAGAAAACTGAGTGAGTAAAGTGGGATCATATTTGCTGTCGTTCCCATTGATCTCCAGCTCGTGCAGGTTTGAACAGTTCCGAAGAGACTCGAGCACGCAGGAATGGAGAGATCCATCTCTGGTCCATGTACAAGACCTAAGATTCACGCAGTTTCGGACCCCCTCAGTGCACTGCTGCAGTAATTTGGAGTGGTGTTCGCCGGACAGTGCCTTTGGAAAGTCTCTGATCTCTAGCAATTCGAAGGTGTCATGAGAGATTTACGTTGAAAGATAGATTAACGACAACTTGCCTAGTTTCTCCACGTAACGGGCGAGATGAGGACATCTAGATAATGTCTCGAAGAGTAGAATTATCTGTGCAAAGAGCGCAGTCGTATTGTGCAAGGTAATGACGAATAGGCTAGACCGACCTTGGTCTTTGCTTCTTTATAAAGCAAAGATGAATACGCGACGATACAGCACAGGAGTGGCAAATCTGTTAAAAGTTTTATTCACAAGGCATAATTTGGATATGTGCTGCGGCCGAAGAACAAAGTCAAAGAATATGGGTAGTAGTTCAAGTGGGAGTTCAAGGAAATGAGCCATCGCATCACATTACGTCAGACTCATGGCTCTCGTTGAACATGTCCACGAGGCTTCTGACAGTGTATACTGGTCACAGAACATCCTGTACTACACGGACACTTGAGACCTCAGGCCTAAGTGTTCCGCGCCCTACTCGCATCACTTGAAAGGTTCCACATGCAACAAGTTCCCATCCCTCCGTTTCCGCCGCCTCTCGAGTCTCGAGCGCACAGTTGCGCGGTTGATAAGATTTGCCCAGGCGTGGATGACGCCGTCTCTACGATTCATGCCACGCGTTGAGCTCCTGTTCGTTGGCCATCCCCCAAAATACTTCAATACCGGTCTCCTCTGTGGCAGGTGGTTCCTCGTGTGCCAATGAAATGCCAGGTCACTTGGGAACAAGAAGAGCAGATATCACAGCGGAGTCAGCACACGGAATCAACGGTATCTGAACCAAAAGTACCCGCGATAGTGGTATGTCCACTCGCTGTCTCCAGAAACCTCTTACCTGCTACTTTCATAGGAGCCTTATTGAATTTCGGTTGGATGTGGAATCCGCCGCGCCGCGCGGAACTGTTGCCTTTGACGTCTCTAAGTCTACGAACGTTGTCTTACTGGATCGATTGCCACTTCGAGGTAGAATACTGCTCCTGTTCACTCCAGGACTGCAGTAGGTGTTCAACTTGAACACTCGCACCCGCAGCTTCTATAAAGCGGCGCATGTTTAACGAGCGTGAGGGGTCAAGGCATGTTATTCTCTCAATAACACAGTTCATCGGACCCGATACAATGCATATGTCACACAGGGACCTCCCCGACGATCCATTCCTAGCTGCAGATGGAAAAGGCTTCCTTTGGCTCTCTCACGAGGGTTCTTCGGGGTGTACGAACAATGTTTCTGCTTCACTGACATTCGTCATTCGATATTCCGTTGTTGGTCCTACCACTCAGTCGATAAGCGAGGGGTTTCTGAATGCCCGGTTCGACTCCGGCAAAAAGTGCATCGACCTGACACTATAAAAACCATCACCAGTTGCGGTCTCAGCGATATCCGCTCATACTGCCATTGTTGTCTCAAATGAGGGGCTCTCGTCAACTGAGCTCCATTTTCACTGTCTTATTAATGGTGCTGATGAGAATGGGAGGGGCTTATTTACGCGCTTTTATTACGGAGGGGAAGATACTTTCTAGTGCAACGATTGACGCAATCTTAAAGGCGGAATAAAAGTGGAAGGCTGACTAATCAGCGACGTGAACACTTTGGCGTTGCGCACATCCACCGCGTAATTACTCTTCTCATACCACCACCATCTGGAAACAATGGACATTGACGACGACTACGCAATGCAAGAGCAGGAGTCAGATCCTGTGCATCCCGAGAACGACAATGACGAGGAGGAAGAAATTGATCAGAGTCGCCAGGAGCGCAAAACTGGAAAGCACCGGGCATCTATTTATGATGCACTGGACGAGGAGGAGGAGGAGGAAGAGGAGGAGGATGGGGATGAGGATGGCCATCGCGGGAAGAAACGCGCAAAAGTTCGTATTGTTGGCTACATCGTTCTTTCGGCCTATTACTAACACCTCGCAGCATCGTCACAGGCGGAGTGCAGTCAATCGCTTCCTCGACGTAGAGGCAGAGGTCGACACGGAGGAGGAGGAAGAAGAGGAAGAAGATGAGGCTGGTGGTGGTATGTCCTGATGCTGGATCATTGTCGCCACAGCCCTAACCACCTCCGTCTAGATGAGTTCATCGCGGACACCGGTCTTGACGGGGATGAGGACGACATAAATCGAAGAGCAGCTGTTAACGCACGTCTTGACCGCCGAGAGAGAGAGTTGAATGACCAGGACTTGGCCAAAATTGCCCAAAATTTGCACGAGCGGTACCGAAGCGCAGGGGTACGGTACACGGGAGACATGAACGAGGTTCCACAGCGCTTGCTTATGCCGTCAGTGCATGATGCGAGCTTGTGGCAGGTCAGAGTCAAGGTAGCGTACCATTCCATTGTAATCTTTGCAACTTCACTCTCATCACTGCCAGCCCGGACGCGAGCGCGACATCGTGTTCAGTCTCATGCGCAAGGCGATTGATCTCGAGTACACAGCTCAACCACTCTCGATATTATCGGCTTTCGAGCGAGATTCACTGCCAGGGATGATATATGTAGAGGCTCGTAGCGCCCAACAAGTCAACCAAGCATGCAAAGGTCTCGTCGGTGTCTACCCTAGTCGTGGCATCACCTTGGTACCTATCGAAGAGATGGCCAGCCTTTTACAAATCAAGAAGCAAGACTTGACGGTCACTCCTGGTGCATGGGTTCGAATCAAGCGCGGCAAGTACCAAGGTGACCTTGCACAAGTTATGGATATAACCGAGAATGGCGAAGATGTTGGCCTCAAGTTTATTCCTCGTATCGATCTTAATCCGAAGGACGACGCGAGCGTAGACGGACGCAAGCGGAAGAAGGTAGCTGCCGGCATATCCACGATGCGGCCTCCGCAACGATTCTTCAATTACGAGGAAGCAATCAAAGTATACGGCCGCAAGCAGGTCTCCAAACGAAATCAGGTCTACGTCTTCCAAAACGACACGTACAAGGACGGTTTTATCGAGAAGGATTTCAAGCTTTCAGCGCTACAGCTGGACGATGTTAACCCAACTCTGGATGAGATCACCCGCTTTACCCGAGGACAAGATGGAGCGGAGAATGAGAATCCGGTCGACCTCTCTATCATCGCAGAAGCATCGCGCAAGGCAGCGATCACTGTGCTTCAACCTGGGGACCACGTCGAAGTCTTTGAAGGGGAACAAGCCGGTGTTCATGGTGTCGTCGATTCAATCAACCAGGACGTCGTCACCATCACTGCAATCGGCGTGGATATCGACGGTCAAAAGGTCGACGTTTTGGCTCGCAGTGTCCGCAAGCGGTTCAAACCAGGTGACCACGTTAAAGTGATGACGGGTCAGAACGCAGACGAAACCGGTCTTGTTGTGTCCGTTTCTGACAATGTCGTCACATTCCTTTCCGACATGTCCATGCAGGAGGCAAGTGCTTGTTTCCGGTATTAGGGTGTCTTCTCCATCTTTTCATCCAGGTCTCCGTTTTCTCGAAAGACCTTCGAGAAGCTGCCGAGGTGGGTTCCGGCACCAACATTGTGGGCAGCTACGAATTGCATGATCTGGTTCAACTAGAGTTAGTACACATTTAACTGGCGACTTTTCGGTACTGATAAGATTCCTAGTCCACAAACCGTGGGGGTTATTTTCAAAACCGAGCGGGACTCTTTCCGAGTGCTCGACCAAAACGGTCAAGTCCGGCTTGTCCAACCCCACCAGATATCCATGCGTAGGGATTCCAATCGCGCTATAGCCACCGATTCCGAAGGTCACGAGCTTCGAGTGAATGACAATGTCCGAGAAGTAGATGGAGAGGTGGGTTCTCGCCAAGTGTCGTTGATCCATGTTTAAATATTCCACAGGGTCGCAAAGGCCGAGTGCTTCACATTCACCAATCGTTTTTCGCCTTCCTACACAACCGTGATGTTGCCGAGAACGGCGGTGTTTTCGTCACTCGTGCCCGGTCGTTGGCATCATTGGCGCCAAAGGGAAATCTTGTCAAACCGGGTACGGATCTCGGTAAGATGAACCCACATGTGGCGGGTGGTGCGATCACGGGGGGCATGGTTGGCTCTGCCATGGCACGTGGGCCTCGAGATCGGGACATTGGTGCCCTTGTCACTGTCGTCAAGGGACCGCAGAAGGGTTACATTGGGATCATCAAGGACACCAATGGAAACCTTGCTCGTGTGGAATTGCACACCGGGAACAAGCTTATCACTATCGATAAATCCAAGCTTTATCGGAAACTGTAAGTAGTGTCCATGGGCCTTTCCACCTGATTCTTAACCCTCCCTTAGTCCCGACGGTACACTGATACCTCTTGACAAGCCCTATAACCCGAATGCCGGGACGGGTGGTTTCAAGACACCAGGAGCGCCGGCGCGGACACCGAACCCGTATGCACAATCGACCGGAGGCCGCACACCTGGATGGGGAGGTGGTCGTACACCAAATCGGTACGCGAGTGGTGATGGGCGAACCCCTGCTTCTTCTCGAACGCCGAATCCCTTTGGTGGCGATGGTGGCAAGACTCCCGCGTGGAATGCTTCGTCTCGTACACCTAACCCATATCAGGATAACAGCAAGACACCGGCTTGGAATGCTTCTTCACGGACACCTAATCCATACCAAGATGGAGGTAAAACTCCAGCCTGGAATGCGTCATCACGGACTCCAAACCCGTATGCGAACAGTAGTGAGTCCCCGAGCTGGAATAACGATGGAGGCAGAACGCCTGGGTCGGGTTCCGGTTGGGGTGGTGGATGGGGTGGTTCATCGGAAAATAATTCGTGGGGCGGCAACACGTCACCTGCACGTCCAGCGGATGCTAGCTACACTCCATGGGTAAGTACCAAACAGCAAGTCTACACCTTCTACACCGTCGCTCACTGTTATGACAATAGCCTGCAGCTGCTCCCACGCCTTTTGCTGCTCCGACTCCAACTGCATCGTACCCAAATGCATCAACGCCTCGCACTATGGGGTCGGGAGGTTTTATCCACTCGGTGCCGACGCCAGGCGTCTCGGCCGCAGACGAGGATGACTCGAGTGAGTAATTATACAGTCGTTGCAGGTGACGTCTCACTCAGGTTTTATTCAGCACCTACCTGGTTACTGGATCCACTCTTCCAGGACAAGAAGGTTCTGATGGAAATAACCGGCACGTTTGGCGCGTGGCGTGATGGCGAACTCAACGGTGCGAAAGGCTTCGTGACCAACGTCTTCCGAACGCCTGGGGACACGCTCATTACTATCGAGTACATCGACCCAGGTCGAGAGGGCACGACGGTGGACGTGCCGATCAACTATCTCAGTGCTGTTCAGCCTGACCGGGTGGGCGATCACGCCATTGCACTGGATGGAACTGCCAAGAGCTCCGAAGTGATCCTGTGCGAACAACTTGCCGCTGGGATATGGAAGGTGTCGAAATCGTTGGATGACGAAGGCTTCACGTGTCTAGAGACTGCCATGGTGAAACTGCATGTCAAGTAACGCAAAAGAAGGCGGTCGGGACTTGGATCTTTTTGTGACCTTGATTCAAACTCGCTTGTTCTGTGTACAGTACAATTCATGCAATAATTTTTGTTCAGCGAAAAAGCTGGGAGGGCGTGAGAAATGGCAGTTTGAAAGTACACCGCATACTGATGTCGTTTCTTGTTGGATCCCTCGCAGGTGCAGTCGCCACAGGTGGTGTAAGTATTCCTACTCGTACTCTTCAAAGACGACCGTCAACGTGCTCTGCAGGTGTACTATGGATTCTCTAACCTGATCCAATCGAGGTATGTCCCTCACATGCACCCTCGACCCGCCTCTTACCCACCCACCAGGACCGCACAACACCATCACGAGTGCGTCCGCCCATGTTCCTAATATCGTTGTCTCGCACTGACGTTTCTGCCAGCCTCCACCGCCTGTCTGACACGCTCGTCGATGCGTCGGGGACGCTGCCTGGGCCCGTTCCCGCCTCGAAGCGGATCGTCGAGCGGCCGTTTGCGACACTCGTGCAAGGGCGCTGGAACGCGCACGTCGCGGACGTATATGTGACTGTCAGGCGTTGGGAACGAGGCGCGTCCGAGTGGACGAGGAGGGTGTTGTACGGCGACTCGGAGGTGTGAGCTTTGCGTAACTCGCATACGTTTGGCATCCGATGGGTCGTCGCGCCGCAGCCATGTCCCAGTAGAGCATCTCTGCTACACAACACTGAATGCTAGAGGGTGATGTCCTTGTTGCACGTGTGTCCATGACCCTGATGATACGGAGAAGGCGCAGGTGGAGGCGGCGTGCTAGTAGCGAAACCCAGTGACCACACTGGCGGGTGATCGGTGACCTTTGGGCGTGTTCAAAAACCACAACCAGATGAAACGCAAACCCTCTCCATCCTGATGACTCGGAACAGGCGCAGAGGTAATGTATATAAATCGGGTATGATAGTTCTCACTATGACTCCTATTGGCACTGGTACCCTTTCAAATGCCCCTCAAGATGTCCAAGATCCAGTGCATACTGCCCACAGAACTCGTCCTCAAGATTTTGTGCTACACGGACCCTCGAGACGTGATTCGGTGGCGAACGGTAAGAATCTTTCCTTTTGACCAACCCATCATGATCAAGAGATGATATCAGGTCTCCAGGTGGTTCTGCGCCATCACTCATGATCCCGCCGTTTGGAAGGTTCTACATGCAAACGTTCTCATCCCCTCAATCTCTATCTCAACGTCTCCATTTCCTTTGGAAGTTACTGCCTCTCTCGAACGCGCAGTCGTGCGATCAATGTCTTTGGCCCGGGCATGGTTGACACCATCTCTACGATCTGTGTCATGCGTTGAGATCCCGTTTGTTGGCTACCCCACAGACTTCTCCAACGGCTGTCTCGTCGGTGGCAGGTGGATCCTCATGTGTCCATCGAAGCGACGGTTTGTGTTGTATGACACAGACGCAAATACCGAGACACATGTGCCACAAGTCCTCTGGGAACAAGACGAGCAGATATATGAATGGTGCCACGCGGAACTAGGGGTATCTGATGGGCAGTACTCTCTGTACGTGTTGTGGGAAACGAACCCGCCATGGCATGACCGCTTACGCTGGCACGTCACGTTTCATGTTCCTGTCTCCAGACATTTATTATCCACCACCTCTATAGGACGCTCGTTGAATTTCAATTGGATGCGGAATCTGGCGCGCTGCGCAGGACCGTTGTCTCAGACGTCCCTAAACCAGCAAGATGCAACTTTGCGCCGCTGTTGGCGCTTCAAGCTAGACCATTATTCTTGTACATCGACAAACTGGACTTGGTATTCAACACTTGCACCCGCCGCTTCTATAAGTTTCCAGAGTTTCGTGTCGCACTGGTATGCAATGCCGATGTGAATCTCTCATGGCCGCTGTGGCTCATTGGTTCCCAGGATGAAATGTGGAGGGAAAGATGGCGCTCTCGCGAGCTTCACTACCGACCCCAGGGACCAATTGCTGTCCTACTCTCAACGACCCATATCTTCGGCTTTTTCTGCATCGAAGACACCGCATTTGTCGTACAAGCCTTCACCCTTCCCGTCGACCCATTCTCAGCTGAAGATGGAAATGGCCTCCTTCGGCTCTCTCACGAGGGATACTTTGAGATATGCAGTCGATGTCCCCATCCACCTCTCAATCACCGTCCCCATTCAGTCATTCGAGACTCCGTTGTTGATCCTATTACTGGGTCGATAAACGTGAAGTTTCTGACCGCTCTGTTTGACTGCCGTGCAAGGTGCTTTGACGTGACGCTACACGAATCATCCTCAGCAGACCCCTCACCGGCACCGATGACCATCCGTTCGTATATTGCTGTATCGAATGACAAGCTATTCATGTCAAGTGGGCTGCATTTTTGCTACTTTAGTGCCAATGGATATGGGAGGGGCTTGTCTATTGTGTGTCTCCATGACGAAGAACCTACTGCCAGTGGGTACAGGCGAATGGCGATCACGAAATACACAATTGATGCCACTCACGATGATTGCACATTCACGTTGGGTCAGTGCTTCCCATTTCCAGAGGAATATAGAGCGTTCTATTGTATCGATTATGATTGTCTCCGGGGAAAGCTTTTTTATATTTTACAGGCGGAATGGGGGGGGAATGTTGATAAGAAGATTCTGGTTGTCACAGATACTGTCACGGTATAGCTACCCAGGCTCAGTACTAGTGTGTATCGTGTATCTAGGGATACGGGCACCACACTGGCATGCACAACGTGACGTTAGTCACAAAGATCCTGATTGGACAATAAAGGAACCCAGTGTCCGCTCGTCCACCCCTCACAGGCCTCACCCCTGCCAACGCTCTACGCACACATGCACAATACTCGGGCCGGCCTTGGCAGCGTCCATCACCGAAGTAAATACAAGTTACACAATGACGTCCAGAGGCCGCAGAATAATTCCGTGGCTCTCAGGGAACCTCATCTTTGCTCTCGTGCTACATGTGCAGCCCTCAACGCCTATAATTATGATAATTCTGTGAAGGATAGCTACGGAGGTAATGGCATGCATCTGCTGGTACTGTGTCGGTGGTCATTGGGAGGGCCATGGGAAAGGACGGTGGTGGCGGGCCAAATAACGCAGATGACGCACCGCACTGTACTGTCAGAGAGCATATGTGCTCGGCGCTGTGGAGTAGCTGCAGCGGAGGTAGAGGAGCAGGACATTGAGGTTGAGCAGGAGAGATCGGGTTCGTGTACGACGCAGGGTTGGGGCCCGGCCCTTGGGGGGAGGGGGCGTTGATCGTCAGCTCGTACCGCTCCGCAAGCTCATTTGATGGAAGGCGGCGAACGGGTTGGTGGTGGAACGGGAGGTTTGCTGTCTACAGCAGGAGGGGGCGGTTTCCCGGACGGCCGCTGTTGGATTTCTGCCTGTCCTACTAACTTAGTACCAGCTTCTCGTTAAGAAAGTAGAGTCAGTTCACACACTAGGGTTAGGGTCAGGGCGGACGCAAATGTAGGCTCGGCATCGACTACGACATGACAACAATTCGTCAGCACACTGTGCGCTCGCAGCCTCTTCCACGACGCAATGGAACAAGGACAAGGACGCGGTTGCCAGCAGCATGCGCCCACAGCACGACCATTACAGGCACCCGTCCCTTCCCGAGGGTGAGGGTGAGGACATAGTGGACGACGGGGCGTACGACACACCCCATGCCACCCCACTATCTGTTCTTTGCGATACAATGACGACGACGACCAACCCTTTGCCATGCAACAAGGACGAGGGTGAATATACGACAGCGACGGCGACAGGGTGTGCGATGCGTCCCACTGGCATACGACCCGGGCCACCCGCTCGACACATGCCCGTCCTTTGCTGCGCATAGATTCCGGCGATCCAGTGATGTTGACAGCACCACGCCACCATGACCCACCCATGCCTTTACCATGCATGAGGACGAGGCGAGGACGTGGCAGTGAAGAGGCGTGCGACGCGCCCCGGGCCCAAACGACTCGGAGTACCACTGCCTGTCCCTTCGCCACATATGAACGAGGGCAAGGATGCGATGATGACGATAGGCCTCTGACACGCCCCCTGCAACTTCCACCGCCCGTCCCTTCGTGTTGTGATGACGGCGATAATGGCCAGGGGCATGCGACGTGTCCCTTGCGAACACCATCGCCCATCCCCCCATCACACAATGAGGGTGATAGTGGCGTGCGACGTGCTCCATGCTACCATCTGCCTGCGCCCTACCATGTAACAATGATGCCATGACCGATGAGCCAGCCTCGCTGACAACACAATGATGACAATGAGCTCGAGCACCACACGTCACTACCACCGACTATTCGCTATTCAACTGGGATGAGGCAAGGACACAGCGACGAGGGTGGAACTACCACTGCCTGTCTGTTCGCCATGCACACACGCTACTGCCACTGCCCATTCCTTCAGCATGCGCATGGACGAAGGTGAGGGAATGGCGGCAGCAACAGGGTGTGCGACGCACCCTGCACGACTACCCGCCTGTGACAGTGTCGCCATCGACCCGCCGATGAGCGGGCCTCGTCGACAACATACCACACTACTCGCCATCCCCTTGCCACGCAGTGAGGACAAGGCAAGGACACAGTGAGGACGATACCCCCGCCTACTGTCCATTCACCGTGCACATGGACGAGGGTGAGGACAGGCAGCAATGGTGACGACAACGACAATGATGGGGCGTGCCATGCGCCCCACTCAACCACTGCACATCCCTTCTCCACGCGCATGGGCAAGGGCGAGGGCAAGTGATGACGACCACAAGGGCAACGTGGCATGCGATGTGCCACACACGACCACCCGCCCGCACCTTGTCAGCCACCATCACTCCAACATGGATGAGGGCGAGGGGTGATGATGATGATGCAATATGGCTGTTAAACCATCTCCCTTTCCTTTGCCATGTAACAATCCTTGACAATGACGAACATGTGGCCTTACTCCTCTTTTGCCACATTCGACTGGGTTTGAAAAAGTGATGTGTGAAAAGTGCTGCTCTTAGATTCCACCCACTACCACCTACGTCTGGAGTGTATGAAATGCTACCATGACACCTTAGACAGGCTTTAAACAGGCTTATATTTTATCCAGCATGGAATACACTCATGATTATATGCGTATACCTGAACCCAACAGGTGGTTTTATCTTTGACTCCAAGAATACTTCAAAGCTCCCCCCAGCTTGGAAGCAACACTATATGGTCCACTCAACTGTTACCTAGGATATATCTTCTCCCCAGGTAATGGCTGCATGGTTAAGCCACAGGGAACGTTGCAAACTGTGACAGCAGTGGAAGTGCAGCCCACATCGGGGGTACCACAGGTCCCTGATGTATTTTTCAATTAACAAAATTCATTACACTGATTAGCATGGCTTTGTAAGAGACTGCAAGGGAATATAAACCCAGTGACCACATAACATATCTATGGAATATCACAATTTTTTTCGTGATTTTGTAAGGTATTTATAAGGGCAGCTAACATATTGTCGTCAGGCAACCATGGTTATTTATCTGCAGGGAAATATAGCATTTTTAAATTGGCATAGAAGGGTTTCCGAACAAGTGCAATCTTGATTTTGATGTAAGATGGACACAAACCCAGCTAGTATTGCTGCGGGAGCTGCATGGGGAAATTGACTTATAATTTGACCAATTATGCAAGTTATGTAGTACACCAAGTGGTGTTTAGTCGTGCGATAGCAATGCACAGACGACTCAAAGTCAGTGGAACAAACCACATCATTCCCGACATACTGGCTCAGAGACAGTCAGTACATCATTGGACCCAAAATGCAAAGACTTGGTCCTGAATTAATT
>QFES01007751.1:0-13749 GCA_003316375.1 Tylopilus plumbeoviolaceoides
TCCGATATGCAGGCAGCACTGGATTCCTCGAATGCCGAAAGGACGCTGGGAAGACGACGTTCAGTACGTTGGGGATATGGGTGTCGAGAATACTCACGTCCAGATACGGTATACCAACTGCTCCATTCTCACCTGCTTTTCTTTGAGAGAGAGAGGTATTTCGCGTTTCTCCTCCTCGACGTATGAAGGCTCTAGCTCCGACCCATCGCTTATGGAACCGCCTGACTTCCGTGAGACCACTTTAACATTCCAGAACTAGACGACTCATGAGGGTCCAATCAAGTTCAGCTCCGTACCGCATACCTTGTTGATCATATAGCACTCTGGATGCCAGCACTCGTCCCTCATGTTACGATTGATCTCGACGAACTGCTTCAAGATCGCACTACTGCAACCCGCGCATTTCGTGGCGAAACGCGTCGAGTAATGAAAATGGCAGTACACATCTCCATCGTGTTCGTAGTAAGAATCCTGAGGTCCAAAGAGAGTCGGACATAAGGAGCAAGTAAAGTGTTCCACGTGGTATTTTTTATCTGATTCGTGTGAGCAGAAGGACGAAGAATCGTAAGAGTGTGACTCACTGCAGGCGGTGATATAGCTTCCACGCAACGCAAAGCCACATTTTGCGCAGATGAGGTTGAGACGTCGGAAGTAGTCTCTTTCGCAAAGAGGTTGATGTTTTCCTTCTGGCCCGTCTATGGGAAAGAACTTTGCGGCGACGACATCGCCGCAATCCTGTACACGAGTTGACTCGAGGAGTACACGTCAAGGAAACCACGCACCAGACACTTGAAACAGTTGAGATGGAAAACGGTGCCGAGTGCACGGACGAATGCACCCTGCATGGCAAGCCCGCACGCTGAGCATGGCCTGGGGGAGATAGTGTCAGTGATTGATGTGATTGATGGGACGACATAAGCGGACTGACGAGGAGGAAAGGTTGGAGGTAGCAGAAGATGTTGAGGTGAGGGGACCTCCCTTGTTGGGAGAAGTGGAACCGGAAGAGTTTGAATGGGCGGAAGTGTCCGAGGTAGCGCTGTTGCGGCGGGTCCTATCAGGGTGGTAGTCCGAAGTGGGAGTGCGGGTGGAGCGAGTAGAGGGACTGCTCGGGGTTGCAGGACGATTGCCGAAAAGGAAAGCAGGGGAGGGAGCGGGGAGAAATGCGGAAGGGGTGGTGGGATCAAGCCAGGGGGAGGGGCTGTGGTTAAGGTCGTCGCTACGCGGATGAGGAGGCACATTCTGCTTGGCGGACAGGTTAAGTCGAGAGAGGTCATGGGTACCGAGAGTGGAGGCTCTCGTCGGGAAATGCGGACGATCGGGGAGACGGGAAGGGCTCGTTGCGGGCGCGGAAATCGGAGCAAGAGGGAGCTGGTCGTTACGGAGACGAGCAGCCTCCGAATCAAAGGCCATGTTGGTAGCTAGAGAGCGATTTTAAATCACTTTCCAATCCAGAACGAATCGCATGCGAGAAACCGCGTGCGACGAGGAAGACGACGACGGCGACCAATTAGGACTACAACGAGGATCAAGTGTTAGCGTGACACAAAGTCACATCGTGACGGCCAAGTACCCTCAATTGGGCTGTTCACTTTTGAACCCCAGATTCAACTCCGACGGCACCATATTGCAAGTATCGACGGCATCGGCATCGGCATCGTGCTGCTCTCGCCGAACGCTGTCGTCGTCGTCGTCGCCCTCGATCGACCGAGCCCCAGCTATAAAAACCCTCCTCCTCGACCATGGATCCCCCATCACATTTGACATCGACATGCATCCACACCACATCTTTCTCCACCGCGGCCCTTCGCGTGTCTTCTGGTTCCTCATCGGCGCCGGCGCTGCTACATGGTGGCACTGCTCGTCCAGCATGCGCGACCATCGCGCCCAATACTATCACTGCCTGATGCGCAACCGCCGCGTGCAAGATGCCCCCGGTGACAATTTAGTTCAAGACGCTGCCGAATCGAAGCCATCTTGGGGTCCGGACCGAAGCCCGACCGGATGGTACCAACAGCGCGACTGGGAGCAAGACAGGGAGCGGTTGAAGCAGCTCCAGAAACGGGCCGGAGAAACAGTGCGTATTCCTCTTTCGGTCCGAATTCCTCTTTAACCCATCATCCAGGTCGTTGACCTCTCCGAGTCTACTCTGGATTCCATCGTCGCAGGTGCAGAGACACTAAAGGCTGTACGTATACTTCTTGTCTCTCCTTGTCTCGTGAACCTTATCAACACGATAGAAACTCGCCGAACTGCGTGCTGAACGCGAACGCTTCGAGGCCGAAAAAAAAGCCGCCCAGCCGGTTGCATAAACAGCTGCATCGCTCTGTTCATCTCCAATCATTCACCTCTCACACGTAATAATTGGATCTTGTCTCTCTAGCTATTTATCACTCTTCGCAGACTTAAATAAACGTTGTAGTCTTCTCTCATTTCGCTTCTGTGCACAGAACGTGCTTGGCGTATGTATTGGTCATCTCGGGGCTCGTATAGAACTCGCATTTCAATCAGCAATCTTACCAGTCACACCTTTCTTAAACCACTGCCGCTTCCTCCCACTGTTTGGGCCGGACGTATTCCGGCGTCTGTGGATCCAGTACCCCTTGTTCCTCCGCTGGAGATGGACAAACAATGAGCTCTTTTTCCAAGGACATACACCTCCAACACTCACGAGTCGCATGCCAGAAATAGACAATTAAACCAACAACGACGATAGCGAACGAGGGGAAATACAGCCAGAATGGCGAAAAGTGCTGCACTGACTTTGAGCGACCGCGCATCAGCATCAGAGAAGACTTACGAAGAGGAATAAACCTGAGATCCAACAGTCAGCAGCAGACTCTGGACCAGCTTTTGATGAACATCACGCACCAAACAAGAGACCATAGAAGTCACTCGTGAGCAAACTGATGTTGTAGAACGGCGATGAGGCAGAGCGATACAACAGGGGAGCGGTCGTATACAGGATGAACATTGCTAGAGGAGTGGAATCAATGGATAGCCATGAACAAGCGAAAATGCTTACCGGCGGTATACGCAAGCAAGAACCCAACTAGGATGAAACATTTGAGCGGCGCATCACAATAAGATGGACAGCTCTCGACTTACCCGTCGCACCATTCCAAGAAGCTAGCGTCATGGCGTGATGTTCTAGCGCAGATGCTTGGATCCCATTGATCAACGTTCCCCACATGCCCAACTGCCCAACAACCTATGATTGAACAGTTCAGCTCAAGTGGACAACGTATAAATGCAATGCATCAACTGTACCTCGTAGAGAGGCCGCTTTCTAACGAAAAATTCCTCGGTTGCATTTGCTGTCGAGGAATGGTATCCAGTGACATATTACCCACAAGAGCTGTAAAACTCACAGATACCGTACAAGGTCGCACCGATGATCATGAAGGCATCACCCTCGCCTTTGCTCAAGGCAGGGTAGTTTTTGTCCGTGAGCAAGTCAGACGTGACGAGCAACGCAAGCCCACCAACGCACACAAGGACACCCTGTCAACGGCAATAGTGATCACAGATGGTATGCATGTAAGACAGCCGCGCTACTGACCAATATTTGTGTCCAATGGTATCTAGTGCGCATGTATACCCAGCAAAAGAACATACATACGGGTATCGCCCAACTGGGGCAAGCAGTCAATTCACGCAAAGTAGGGAAAGGAGTGACATACGCATCCAAGAGCATGCATGACAGCAAGTCGGTATAATTATATGCCTGGTAACGTTGTTACTACGGACCCACGTGGTGACTGACGCTGATTGATCATACTTTAACGACAAGGAAGTTTCCCTCCACGTCGCAACACGCAAGAAGGAAATCTGCAGGCATTGTCAGAGCAGGAAAGTTAATGAATTGGTGTGCATACATTTCCATCCGTCTCGAAGAAGTAACTGTCCCCATCCTCGGAAACCATCTGTTGACAAAGGTCTACATCACTTAGGACAGGTATGTTGTGAGATCGCACATTTGTATATGGTATACGGGGTATAGACAATGAATATCGAGAAATACCTGACGGACCAAAATTCAATGGTGTAGCGCAAGAGCAAGACCGGATGCTCACAAAAACCAAGTCTGGGTCGTGGGCAAGGACCAGTTTCTGTTTACCAGTTCGGTGGTCGTGACATTGGTCACTGTGATGCACAGCGACACGATCTGTCCGGCGATGAACGAGAAGATGAACCGTTTCGTCCAAAGGCTTTTCCAGCGAGCCCAGACGCTGTAGAAGAATGCGCCAACTGAGGAGTAGTTGATTGGCGGCCGAACAAGGTCCCGCGATGGAGGCTGTTCGACGCTCTCGCGTGGAAGAGACTGGACATCGCCAGAGACATCGTTAGGGTAACCTCGTTTGCTGTCCAATGATGCAGCCATTAATGAAGCGAACGATCCCGTCGCTCACGAAGAAACTGACCACTTCTTATCTGTATTACAAGGGTGTGAAAAACAGGTTGGATGGGAACATATGTCATGCCCTGTGGTGTCAAGCTTCCGTCAAATTCCGTGATGTGCCTGGCTAGCCCGAAACATGTCGCGACCGAAATGTGCTTCATGGTACCTTGGTCATTCCAATCCAGTCCAAGTCAAGTGATCATGCGGATCGACTAAGTCAAAGGGTCAGCTACACTAGTACTATCACGTACAACTACGTCCTGTCCTGGAAGAATCGCTGTGCCCCCGTCAGGTCGCACAAAACCATAGCAACACGGCAGGGAACTTACCTTGAGATGATTCAACTGCCACGTACACGTGAGGACCAGGACCACGATCTGCATTAGACTGTACCACACCGCCTTGGAGTTGGTCGCCTCGCTCAAATCTCGGAAGTCAGCCTCCCTCTCCCGTTGGTACTGCTGTTCACGACGGATGTCTTCCAGCTTTTGATTCAAGTCGCGAACCCTGCCCGCGAGTTCCGAGACGTGGCTGCGATCGCGCTCGGCATCCGGCTTGGTGTTGCCTATCACGACATCCAGATAAAGCTTGATATGAGTGCTTGAGAACCATGACGAGTAATTCGTGGATAAACATATTTGGTGGTCGCCGGAGTCGTGCGAAGTAAAGGTGAAACGACTGTCCGGCGGTCCGCGGGTCTGCACGACAGAGTGACCGGTCTCCATTTCCTATAGACAGCGTTGACCATTGCATGAACGTCCAATGACTGTTACATGCTACATACCTCCACCTCGACAACGATGCCAAGGTTTGGCTCCAATACATAGCCTTGTTCTTTTTCTTGCCATTCTAGTGCGCGGTAATGTCCTGGAACACGGAGTCAGCCTGTACGTCCTCGCAGGTAGTTGCAGCAACCCATACCCTCGACAACAGTGTCGGAGGGAAGTTCTTCGATGAAACAGCGCTTCTCGTTGGCGTCAAGGTAGAAATGAAGGGCATTCGTGATTGTCAGAAAGTACACCAATGAGAGTAGGACAGTTGCAGGGCGGAACGCGAACATCCTGCAACGATGAACGTTGAGCAAAACCAAGCTTAAGGAGACTAACACCAGGCAATGCACTCGTCACGTGATTCTGAGGTGTTGTCTTCGTCTTCGACAAGATGGCACCGCGAATACAACCCTCCCTCATCAAAAACAAGATCAAGAGACAGGAAGTCGCCGCAAAACAGAAACAGGCAAGAAATAAAAATAAACTTAATAAACGTCTGGCCCGAGCCAAGGAAGAGGCCAGCAATCCCGCTGCAAAAAAGGTCAGTACGATCACGCTCAGCCCGACAGAGTTATCCACTTCGCAATAGAAAAGATTGGCGGAAAACGTTCCGCGCACGCTCGACAACTCCCGCGAGCATGATCCTGCAACACTACCGTCGTCGAAGACACCCGACGGCGCATCCGCCATACAGCTCGACGAGTTGAACGGCGATATCGCATCCGACCCGTTCTCGCGCTACTTCAACTTTGAAGACGATCCGACCGTGCCACCCAAAGTGCTCATCACGACATCACCGAAAGCCTCCAAGTCAACATACGATTTTTGCGATGAATTGGTCGGCGTCTTCCCCGGTGCAGAATATATTCGCAGAAAAAAGGGAAAGGGATTCGAGATCGGCCGCATAGCAGCGTGGGCAGTTGGACGAGGGTATAAACACTTACTAGTGGTGAATGAGGACATGAAGAAGCCAAGTATGTGTCGTCTCGTGCGTCACAAACCTCTGATGATCAATTCAAAGATGCCATCACACTCGCTTACCTCCCAAACGGACCCGTCGCTTATTTCAAGCTCACGTCGATAGAGCTCACGAAGCAAATCTATGCGAGTTATTTCCAGTACCCCCTTGTAAGAGGCTGACTCCTACAAGGGACATGCACGGGCAACGCCTCATAATCCCGAACTTGTCTTGAACAACTTTTCTACGAGCCTTGGACATGCCACTGGACGAATGTTCCAAACTCTGTTCCCTCCTCTTCCGGAGTTCCAGGGTCGCCAAGTAGTGACTCTGCACAACCAACGTGATTTCCTGTTTTTCAGAAGACATAGGTAAGCCGTGTCAAACAGCGCAACGAATTAATCTGATGATCGATTGTAGATATGCATTCCGGTCTCCAGAAAAAGTTGCTCTACAGGAGATAGGTCCACGCTTTACGTTGAAATTAAGATGGGTAAAGAAAGGATTGCCTGCTGTCCAGAATTTCGGAGCTGCTCCGCCATCCCTAGAAATTTCGGTTGTTGCGAGAGAAGCTGAAGAACCGACCCTTGAGCCTCCGTTGGAGGGTGACGACGATGAAACAAAACAGGATGTACCATCCGCGAAAAATCCGCCCAAAGACAACGATTATCTATGGCAATGGAGGGTTAGTAGTTTTACCTCTTGTGCACCGTGTCCGTACTGAAGCCTTTACTTGAAGCCCGAGCTGGAAACGACGAGACGGACATTCTTCCTGTGATTTACTACGCTATCCAGTCTGTAGACAAAGTAATTTCGTTGGTACACACTATACCGTAACGTGACGTGAGACAAAAGACAACTCCTCTTATCCATTAACCATGCCTTCCGGGGACCCATTACCGCCACCAGAACAAAATGTGAAGCCAAAGGACTACTACACCAAGTTTTCTGTGTGTCCACCTTCTGTGCTCGTCCAGCGATCTTTCTCACCCGGTCGTTGAACTCCAGGCACGCAAAACCTACACAGAATACACCGAGTACGTCTCCCCGGCAGCCCCGAGCACAGCGACACTCAACTCGCTTTCATAGTCCCTGCGAAGAGGCGTCCAAGGCGTCTCTCACATGCATGGATCAAAACGGCTACAACCGAGACAAGTGCAAGGCCTATTTTCAGGCTTACAAGGACTGCAAGCGGGCTTGGGTACGCCCCCCCCCCCTTTGCTCTCCTCGCGTGCGTTGCTGAATCCATTCCCACTCCACGCCTTCCTGTAGCTCGACCAGAGGCGGGCAGATCGTCAGCGCGGGCGTGACACGCCGATATGAGAGCTAGATTACGGGTGTCCTGATTTATGACGCTTCCACCGTCAGGTTAGTTTACTGTCATGCCTGGTGAACCTGCTTCCACGTACTACTATTTCCTGTGCTTGTTTGTAGAGGAATTCAAGCTGTTGGGAGAGTGCCCGCGGCTCTCACTCCGTGCGTCCAGGAAAGTGGTAGGTCTAAAGCAGCGGGCCATGGTCGAGTCGAAAATAATAAGACACCTGTGCCATTGGACATGCGGCGCGTTCTACACGCCCGTTATCTTGCGTTCTAGTATTCCAGCCCACAAATTGGCTCCGAGTGACCTGGGTCTCTTGCGGACAAAGATTCCTGGGGCTTGCCTCATGGCAAAGTACCGTAGTTCTCGGGCAGACCAGTTGAAAAGCTATGGCCCAAGAAATCGTTCAACAAGTATGACAACTACATACAAAGCATGGAAATATAGTTATTGTCGAGATTACACGAACAACCCTGGCCTGTGTGTAGTGAAGCCTACGAATCAGGAAGAGGTGGAGGTGCATCAGGCTGCGGGGCAAAAATAATATTGAGAGGGGGGGTAGTCTGGCTATCCTCATTGAGGACGGTCGCAATGATAGAACGACCAGCGAATGATCGTCCTGCTAGAGCCTTGAGAGCACCTTGCGCACTTGACGCGTCCACGAACTTCACGTATACCCTTCCTACTCCGGCAGCCTCGTCAGCACGCTGTGCATCGATAGCGGATTGTTGGCCCGGTTCCCCAGCAGCCCACTTGGACTTATCCTTTTTGACAGGTCGAGGTACACGAAGATCCTCAACGGGACCATATCTGGAGCATTCTTCTTTGACATCCTCGTAAATGTCGCCGTATTCTTGGTCGTCGACAAGATCGTCCGCGGTGACCATGTTCAGCATGAGGAGAATCCGGGCGTCTGTAGTGTTATTTTCGCCGGCCGGCATGATTGGTCGAGGAATTTCAGGGAACTGATCGTAAGGCAGATTGGGCACCCCGGGCTTCGCACCAACGGAAGCCCTCTGGACGACCAAGTAACGGTCTCCAAGCTCCATGCCGTTTAAGCTTTGAATAGCGACGTCAGTAACACTGGCATCGACGTATTCGAAGAACGCAAATCCCTGCTGAAAAGTGTAAGATATTGAAGTATAAGCCGAGGTAAAGATGCTGACTTTCGATGGCCCGTTACCATTTTCCCGCACAAGGTTGAAGGCTTTAAGCTCGCCGAAGCTTTTCAGCAGCTCCTGTACCTGCTCCTCATTTAAGTAAGTCGGGAGTCCGCCAACAAATATCTTGTTGATCGAATCTGGCACGTTGGTGGATACGACTCCTGGAACGTGAACGCTAGGCGCAATCATTTCAATGCCACCATAATCTTTGGGCCGACGAATTTTGAGGGGGCCATTGATAAAGATGATGCCGTCAAACGCCATGGCTGCTGTAGCGTCCTCGGCGCTGCGGAACTGGGATTGCAATCAATACGACACGGTCAGGATATGATCAAGTGGACCCCACCTCAACAAAGGCGTAGTTCTTCTCATAGTTGCACTGGACGGCAAGAACAGGATTTCCAGGGCCACCCGTACCTATGCTCATCTCAATCATCTTGGAATTGAAGAACTCGGCCAAGTTTTGTTCGTTCACATCCGAAGTGATGCTGCCAATGTACAGTCGACGAGATTGCCTGGATAAGTTAGGATTACTACCGATCCCCATGCCGAAGGTTTGTACAGGAATGGGAGGCGGAAGACCGGCAATTCCTAGAATGGGCGGGACCTGAGTGCGATTAGCGCCTGGCAAATTGAAAAGCCCTGTATGCCGAAATTGTGAAACGTTAAACTTATTGCCTGCAGACAGGAAACCCCACCTGTTTGCTTCGCCTGCATGGCCGAGTATTGCTCATATCCGGGGGCGTGGACATCCCACCCTGACGCTTTGCGTTTTCGCTGCGACAAGGGCACAGCACCTTCGGGCGTTGGGGATCTTCTTTCAGGAGTTCCAAGACCATCTTTTCCTTTTCCTCGACCGCCACGGCGATGGGGCGAGCCACCGTCTTCACCACGACCGCGCCGGTGACCGTGGTCATCGTCACGTCGATGATCACGGCGTCGATCGTCGTCGTGAGGACGTCTATGATCGTCAAATTCTCTTGGGCGTCCACCATGGTCGCGGGGAGTGCCACGCCTGTCGTCTCGGCGGTATCGGTTGTCTCTATCACGGTCTCTGTGGCCATCTCGATCCCGATCCCTGTCTCTGTAGTCACGGTCTCTGTGGTGTCCCTCTTCGTGCCTGCGACGTTCACGGTCCTCGCGGTACGCACGGTCGCGGTCTAGAGAAAAGGGAGGAAAAGCAGGTTGTGTGAGTAAGATGTTGCTGCTGGAGACAGCAGATTGGCGGTGCGAGCGACATCCACGGGAAGGGCTAGCTGATATGAAGAGGGAATGAATCATAGTGCACAGATGCTATGATGCACCATGAGCTCATCGTTGGCAAGGAAAAATGAACAACGAGCAAACGCGAGGAGAAAGCCAAGTACCTCTATCGTCTCTGATTGAGTACGAATCGGCTTTTATGGCTACCTGTGAAGACCGCTGGATGAAGCTGTGTAATTTTTCGACTTACCGCCAGAGTCTGCCATCTGTTGTTACTTTTTCCTGTCTTGACGCTACAGCGTGGTTTGTGGTCAAACGACGAAAACTCCGCGCGAGACCAGCTGGCGAGTGCTGACTCATCAGGAGAGACCCCGTGCACCACATGCTAGACAGCTCGGCATCGCCGCAGTCCGCTTCTTGCTCAGCTCGATCATGCCCACCGACCTCCCTTACGCCGCTGACGCTCAGGTCTCCTTGTCCTTCGACGAACTCGAGGTGTGTCCAGATCTCATCTCCTCTTCTTATCTCTGAACCTCTCCAGGTCTTGCGACTACAGTACCAGAAGGAGCTTGCCCAGTCCCATGTCACCGTCCAGACAAAGTTCAACTACGCCTGGGGCTTGGTGAAGAGCCCGGTTCGTGAGCACCAGGTAGAAGGCGTCCGGTTACTCCAAGGCATGTCTTTCCGACTGCTGCTTGTCATTGCCGCTCATGTCTTGTCTACATCAGATATATACCGGACAGAACCCACTCGGCGCAGAGAGTGCCTGTACTATCTTGGGCTTGGATATTACAAGATGGGCAACTACGCGGACGCGAAGAGCTTCAATGGTCAGCATTCTACTTGCGGGCCTTGGCGGATCACTCACTCTCGGATGCAGATCTCTTGCTGGAGAAGGAGCCGGCCAACCTCCAAGCTCAGAGTTTAGCGTCTCTTATCGAACAAGGAGTCACCAAAGGTTGGTGCTGCAAGCTATTGTTGTTGCCCCATTTCTCAATCGGTTTCAGAGGGATATGTCGGAATGGCGCTTGCGGGAGGCATAGCTGCTCTAGGCACGCTTGTCATTGCTGGTCTCATACGGCGAGCAGCTCGTAGATGATGTTGTCGCATGCGCTAATACTTTTCTGTCTGTTCCGCATGTCTGTATCGCTACCCGGCACGTTCAATTGGTATCTACACTAACCTCCACCCCACTTTTCATTATTGCATTCCGTTATTCGTGCTTGCATTGGAAATCACAATTAGATCCCAGAGCTGATCACTCTCGTACAGTTCAGGTCTAGTGCGTTTAATGTTCAACCGACCGGGCAATAGGTGTTACATTAATTTACACGATCGTCCTTGGGTGAGAGCAAAACCGAAAGTCATTCTTCAGTGCAAGAGTGCTATAGATACGCAAATGAAGCAAGGATACATCTGGAATCGTGTTTCTTGGTTGAGAAGTCAATGATAGATGCCGTACGGAGAGGTATGATAGCCTCTGTCAAATGTCGTTCATCGTTGTCTCGCCGTTAGAACGACGCGTCATGTGGGAAGAAAGTTGGCTATGGTAACCGTGAGCTGCGGTAAATCACACATTTCTTTTGCTTACTTGCTTGGGTATCCATTTGTGCAGTGGAAAGCTATGCGACAGTGAAAAATGTGCATATTATCGATTCTATGCAGGCTTACCTTGAACGAAGCCAGTCCGATGAATAGGAACGATATGCAAACTCCAACCTCGAAAACCATCCACACGCATGCCCAAACTATCATGCTCAGTGGAATGCTAGGTCACAGATAGACGACACTCTTACAGTGAGCAGAGACGCCGGGAAACATGATATGAAATTGCGTGCAATCAGAGTCATTGACTTTGCGGAAGAACTTGTCGTCTGCAATGTCCCCTGAAAAGAATTATTATGCAAAGTTTGATCGTGTGGATTTTACTTACAAACAACGAAGAAAACACTGACATGCAGAAGTGAGAAAGTGTACAGATGCGAGCCAAAGATACTAACTTCATTACGCCAACGAATAAACAATACCACCTTAGTGCTTGGCTATAAAAAGCTGAGAACTCGTGTGTTGTGTGCTTGTTAGTTACTCACGCGTGACCGATAAACCAGAAACCGACCAAAAGACCCTCGTAGAGGCATGTGAGGAGTATAGTCCTTGGTTTGATAAGCCGGCCGATGAGACTAAAGAGGATGGCATGTACTTACAGTTTATCGCGAACCAGGACAAGTGGGGTGATCAATCCAAGGCCGAGCACGAAGCTCAGTATTTTGGCAACTAGGGTATCGAACCCACCCAACATGAATACCCCACCAAAGATGGTAGAACCAAAGTATCCTGCGGGTAATATTATCATTGGTTGACCACCTTCTACGAGTGTCGCTCCGCCCAGGTATGGATCGATGGTGACAGACAATATCGTTCCGCCGGTGAGAATTGCCTGGTGAATGAGATCGATCGATAAGAGATGGGCACAGATGATGATTGATACTGCAGCAAACAACCCACTGCAATTATGTGACATAGCTCGTGCCAGCCGATGGTGAATAGTTTCAGTGGATTGATCAACGTCCGAGCGCCAGGGATATTCCACATTCCAAAGATAACGACAGCATATACGACCGTCTAATGGACCGGTCAAACTTCAACTGGATTCAATTCATACATGGTTGCTGCACATACAACATATAGAACGACTACCTGAACATGTGTATGCTGGTAAGCGCGGCATTGACGCACCGATGGCAAAGCACGGACCTGGTCATGCGTGGGGGTCAATGGCGGGACATATGCTGGGGTGGGCAGTACTCCGGCGGGAGGCCCAGCAGGGGAGGTCGTAGACATGGAGAGGCAGATGAACTGCCGATAGGCTCTTAAAAGGAAGAAAAGAACAAGACTTGGATCGGATGAAGATGAAGCTGAGCGCGCGAAGGTTTGCAGGGGAACTCCTCGTGGAGACCGCAAGGCCGAAGGCTAGCAAGTCGAGGGAAAACGGCAAGCTGGACAAGAACTACCAGTCAGGCTAGTCGAACCAAGTGTCCGCGTCACATGCCCACCTTCCTTTCCTAGAATGCGCGTCAGTCACGTGAAAAACACGTTGATTGCTGTTTTTGGAACTCCGCCCTAAAGACTTGATAAATAGCAGTCGCGTCTTGGTGGGTAGGATTGCTGCTTCTTTCTTACAACCCTACACTCATCCTCGATCCCACCCGCACGTTAAACAATGGTAGGCCTAGCCATACTGATGATCACCGTACGCTGACTGAACTGGTGGAAACAGTCTGGAAAAGGAAAAGCGTGAGTGTGCCCTAGTCCTTGACGAGATCTGGGATTTGCAGGCGCTTATGGAAGTGCAGTGGAAAGTCCTCTTCTGGCAAAACTGGTGGAGATGCAAAGTCTCAGTCCCGCTCATCGAAAGCCGGCTTGCAATTCCCTGTTGGTCGTATCCACAGACTCTTGAAGAAGGGCAATTACGCTCAGCGTGTTGGCGCAGGAGCGCCTGGTACGTTCCACCGATCTACTTCGGTGACCTTGTGCCTCACGATTCCTAAGTATACCTTGCTGCTGTCCTTGAGTACCTGGCCGCCGAGATTCTCGAGTTGGCGGGTAATGCTGCTCGTGATAACAAGGTATCTCCCTTATTTGTGTGCAATACCTGCATAGCTCATTCGCATGGTAGAAACAACGTATTGTCCCTCGTCACCTCCAACTTGCCATCCGAAACGACGAAGAGTAGGTTGTCCTGCAATAGACAAGCGTGTTTGCTAATTGCCGTTTCAGATTGAACAAGCTTCTTGGAGATGTGATCATCAGCCAAGGTGGTGTTGTGCCATTCATCAACCCAGAACTACTACCATCGAAATCGAACAAGGGGAAGAAGGATGGTGCCTCACAAGAAGTCTAGACATAGCTATATCCCTTCGTTTCGTGTACACTTGCGC
>QFES01007754.1:0-13255 GCA_003316375.1 Tylopilus plumbeoviolaceoides
TTACCCCCAACTCCCTCCCCCCCCCAGTTGCTACAGCCCCAGGCCCTCAGCTCGAGAGCTTGTTGAGGAAATTTGAGGATCTTGACCTTGGTGACCGCAGATCCCTTCTTCAGCATGCAAAGCATGAGATACGGAGACTGATGTTCACTCAAAATGCAGTTCCAAAACCTTCTCTTCGAAGGTCAATGATCAAGAAAGCAGTAACAGCTGCCTCAGCATCTCCAGGTAAGTAAATATTGTCAGTTTATCTAATTGGCTGAAATATTGTCAATAGACCTCATGCTCTCTCTAAAGAAGTCCCCAGAATTGAACAAGAAGTTGACTGCAGAAATGCAATCAGTACAATATACCTTCCGCTCTGTGGCATCAACCCTTGTTGTGGCCCTATTCAATATCAAAGCCCCTGTGGAACAGTCAACCCAGTCTCAAATCCAAACACGTGCTGACCTTGTCAAGGATCTTCTTGATCAGCAAAACTACAACTTCCTGCATCAGATTGAAACAGTATGTTGGATCTAGCTTTACAAGTCATACTCATTTATTGACCTACTTAGCTTTCTGATGGATCTATGATCTATCATTTCTTTGAGCACCCCAGCATTTGTATGTTGATCACTGAGGTGGTATGGAAAAATCTCCACAGTGGTCAGTTGGTTAGTGCAAAGAAATTTGATCACATCATGGGACTTGCTGTTACTGCCATTGTCTTTGCTCTGCAGCAGCTGGAGACTGGGGTTTTGAAGAAAAAAACTATCCATGCTGATGATTATGCAAAGGCCTATAAGAAAGTGCTTTCTTTCATTCAAAGTAGGATCCATGGCAATGAGATTGCATCTGGGCAATATTTGCAATATTGCCAGAATCTTATCCAGTATAGTAGCACTCTTGTACCTACTGAGGAGGAGGAGGAGGAGGAGGAGGAGGAGGAGATGGTGTAACTTGACTATGATCATGATTAGATTGTAATACTACTATCATTGGCCTTAGATAACACTCAGATTCACTCGAGCTTGTGGTGTGTAACTGTTCCTGCCAAGGCAGCATCTTAGGTCATGCTAGCCAAGCACCTTCCTAATTAGAAAGCAAATTTTGCTTTTTTCTGACTTTCGGGTTGTCTGATGTGGCTCTGTCCACACGCCCATCGACCACGTCCTTCCCTCGGGCACCATGAACAGACGGTAATGCAAGTCGCCCACAGCAATCGCCAACAGATACGAGGGAATAGGTTCGATCTGGAGATCACAGCATCAGCGCATATATGCTCGATAAAGTGAACACGTCGACCTGCTTGTACTCATAAGTGACGGCATCTTTGCCGAAGACTTTGCCCGCGTGGGGTGGTCCATCCGATGATCCGAGGGCGGTGATACGCGTTGTGCAGAAAGGAGAACTGGGAGGACGCTTGTCACCTTTGCGTCATGAGTCTACGAAGGAGGTGAGTTCAGGGATGGACTGGAAGACGACTGGACTCGCCAGCTTCACGGACGGCGTGTCTTGAGAGCGTGACATGTTTTCACCATTTCACCATTTCACTTTATCACAGACTCTTCTAGTAAATGACATCATATGATGTCATTCCTCATTGATACCTCATGTACAGTAGTATATATAGTTGGTAGTTTACAATGTACGCTCTCCAGTTTCAGAATATTATAACACTTCTTGGAATTCACTCTCACTTTGAGTTTGGGTTTTGAGTTGGCACATCATTATTCTGAAACTACAATCCTTCGCACTTCTCACTTCGAGACCTGCGTCTACACCTCTTCTTTACCTCTCAAATCACTTTGCCCTCGGTTGTCGAACTCTTCGTTCTTCAATCGTTGTATACACCCGGGCCCAGGGTTAAGGGACAAGAGTACGAAACTGCTCGAAGGTTCTGTCATACGCACATATGCGTAGTTATACGGTCGTCCGCCGTCTTAAATAAGGATAAAGTTGCTATTCCCAAAGAGCACTAGGGACGGTTTAGAGGGACGTTAAGCCTCTACGTAAGACGGATCCGATAACGTCTACTGTTCACGTGATCACAGTTATTGTCACGTCGTTTCGCTTGACGTATCAAGACGCCGTAGCCAGGCGTTTCCGTTTCCATCGACAATCGCCCCGCCTTCACGCTCGTCAAATACCCGAGCACACGTTTCATATCCTGTGCAGTGATACTTTATCCCCGGGATTTCTTACGCTACAGAACTGAGTCATCGTTACGGTGATCCGTACCTGGAAACAGATCGGATAAGTTCTCATACACAATGGACCCTTCCACCACCCTGAATCCTATGTGGGGAGCAAACCCCATCTCCACTCCTACCTCTCCCCGCATCGCAACACCATATCCCGGCACTACACCAATGCCAACCACCTCCACTCTCCCCCAGACTTCGAACACCTATGACCAGTACATCGAGGACATGCGCAATTGGTGCGCAATGTATAATATAGTTGGTACCAACGCAGGTCCACCACCGGTCGAACCTCCTTGACACGCACGCCCCCAATTCCGCGGCCAAGCCTCCTCACCATCACCAGGCCCAATCCGCATTCAACTCCCCCGTGTCGCGTCACCGACACCATCCTCTCCTTCCTCCCTGACGCACACAAATGGCTCCCGCGCTCTACCGCGAGTGCCTACTGCACCACGACCGCGTGTATCGTTACCACGCATATTACGTCCATCCTCACACACGACCTCGATGCCGACAGTAACTCCGTCTGCCAGTGGCCCATCCTCAAGTCAAGGACTTGGCAAGTCGTACATGCCAAAACCAAGCATGTTCGAAGGAGACAAAGCCAAGTACCACTCATGGTGCCGAGAGATGGCACTGTACTTGTCAGGGTTCAACCGAGAACCAACCGATGGAGAGAAAATCGGACTCTCCCTGTCATTCATGAGGGGTGACAATACCGCCGGCAAATTTGCCGATTTATTTGTACAAACACACGCCGATGTCCTTAGTAGAGGTTACTCCTGGGACCAATTTCTCACCGAGCTTGACGAAGTATTCAAGCCTGCTTCCCTCAGACGCGAGGCAGAAAAGGAGCTTCATTCGATGAAGCAAAAGAAAAACCAAACAGTCGAAGACTTCATGATCCGCATGAAGCAACTTACCATCCTGGCCGAATATGACATCGGTCAACAAGCTCGAATCCTCATCAGGATTCTTAGAAACGGAATCCACAACGACGTAGTAGAGTACGTCGAAAGGAGCAAGCCTGACCTGCTCGAAGGAGACGACTTCTTCGCATGGGAAAAGGCGCTCACCAAGGCCGACCAAGTTCTTCGAGAAATCGAAGATAGAAAAAAGGGCAATTGGGATGCCAAATACCCCAAAGCCTCTTCCTGGCCTCGAGCACCCCCCGCTCCAAAGGAACAACCCGCACCAACGACAGCCATCCACCCGAACGCAGTAGGAACGTTCGGAGGACAAGGAGCACCAATGGACATTGGTAAAGCTCGCGCGGAAGGAAAGTGCTTCCGTTGCGGCAAACCATGGCCATGTGCTGAACACTTCCGCCCCCGCCAACGACAACAACGAACCATGACCTTTAGAGGTCAAACAATTAACTATACCTCGGGCGAGGAGTTAGCTGAACAAATCAGCAAAATTGAGGCTGAAAAGGGTTTTCCCAAAGGAGAGTAGATAGCCGGTCGTCTATATCTCCTGTAATTAGTTCATCGAATAAATTTGCTTGTTTATCTATCGATGACATGACCGAAAAGACTGATCAAAGGCCATCCTCCCTGATTAGTCAAGAGAAGTCCAGTGTAAGCGTTCACGCTCCTGTTTCTCTTAAAGTAAATAAGCAAAAGGTACAAACTAGTAACGGACAACAAATTCGGATTTTGCAACGCCCGAAAGATCTCCCTCCCCATGTCAAACCCCTTCAACGAACATGGATGAATACGGTCAATCCTTGGACTTGTGAATGGATAAAAAAGGTCGCTGACAATACTTCTGATGGACGAATCCTTAAACATCTATCCTCTTTCGTCCACCAATCCCGTTTATCCGAAGTCGACGACTCTCTTGTCCAGCAAATCCGACAACTATCCCCCGGTCTAGCCCATTTGGTTTTAAAAGAACTTCAACGACCTCCCCGTCACATCAACCGCCTTTCAAACAAAGAACATTCTCTTGACGTTTCTATTCCTTTAACCCTCACCGACGGACGTGTTGTTCCTGCTAAAGCCTTAATCGACAGTGGATGCACTGGTTCCTCTATCGACTCCGCCTTCGTCGATAAAAATCTTATTCCCACTCTCGATTTACCTAGACCTTTACCAGTCTACAATGCCGATGGTACTCGCAATGCGGGTGGCCTGATTTCTAAGTTTGTCTCTGCCGAGATGAATATTTTGAAACAGGATCACTCCATGGCTTTCGCTGTCACCAACCTCCGCACCCACGATGTTTTCCTGGGCTTCGATTGGCTCCATCGCTTTAACCCTTCCATTGATTGGAAAAGTGGTGTAATCTCCTTCGACGAGGTTCCATCTCTTCTTCCTCTGGATGAGGACGAATCTGACGATAACCCGGAGTTTTATCGATCATTAGAGGAGGGTGATAGACTATTTAGCCTTAACCCAGAGTACATACGCAATGTAGCTACCGAAATGGCTATACTTGCCAATAAAAAAAAAGGAGAGAAATCCTTTGAGGAAACGGTCCCAACAATTTACCATGATTACTATGATGTATTCGCAAAAGAAAATTTTGACGAATTACCACCTCGCCGACCATGGGACCATGCTATCGAGCTCAAACCTGGAGAACATAAAGTCAACTGCAAAACATACAACCTTACCGCAGCCGAACAAATTGAACTCGAAAAATTCCTTGAAGAAAATCTCACCTCCGGTAGAATAAGACCATCCAAATCACCATTTGCTTCTGCATTCTTCTTTATCAAAAAGAAAGACGGACGTCTCCGCCCTGTACAGGATTATCGAAAACTAAACGACATCACAATAAAAAATCGATATCCTCTACCCCTTATCACCGAACTCATCGACAAACTCAAAGGAGCAAAGTATTTCACTAAGCTCGACATTCGATGGGGGTATAACAACGTTCGAATCAAAGAAGGAGATGAATGGAAAGCAGCATTTAGAACTAACTTGGGACTCTTCGAACCCCTTGTAATGTTCTTTGGTCTAACCAATTCACCGGCAACCTTTCAAACAATGATGAATCATTTATTCCGAGATCTAATCAATCGAGGAAAAGTAGTGATTTATATGGACGACATCATGATCTTCACCAAAACTCTTGATGAACATCGTAAAATAGTCCGAGAAGTACTCCAAATATTACGAGAAAATAAACTATTCCTTAAACATACCAAATGTGATTTTGAGGAATTAGAAACGGAATACCTCGGACTCATTGTAAAAGAAAATGAAATCAAGGTTGACCAAAATAAAGTCAAAGCAGTCGTTGATTGGCCAATACCAACAACACGAAAAGAACTGTGTGGCTTCCTTGGTTTCTTAAATTTCTATCGACGATTCATCCAAGACTTTGCTAAGATCGCTCATCCTCTAAATGCTCTGACATCAGAAAAGAAGGATTTCGATTGGACGAAAGAATGCCAACTCACCTTTGAAACTCTCAAAACCACTCTAACAACCGCACCTGCCCTAGTCATGCCTAACAATTCTGGAAAATTCCGAATTGAAACCGATGGATCTAATATCGGACTAGGTGCAATCCTAACACAATTGAGAGATGATGGCATATGGCACCCTATATCGTTCATATCACGTTCCTTATCCGATGCAGAAAGGAATTACCATGCAGCCGATTTAGAACTAGGAGCAATAATGTTTGCCTTGAAAGAATGGCGTCAATACCTCCTCGATGCCAACGAAGAATTCGAAATTCTAACTGACCATAAAAACCTCGAATTCTTCCAAAAACCCCAACAATTATCAAGGCGGCAAGCACGATGGAATCAACAACTCCAAGAATTCCATTACAAGATTGCTCATCGTTCTGGTAAAACCAATCCAGCAGATGGTCTATCTCGAAGACCAGACTATGGAAAAGATATACCAATCGATGCTCCGCAAACGGTCTTTCCCCCTGAATCTCTTATCGTAAACGAAACGATATCAGATCTCACAAAAGACGAAATTAATGAAATCTTAACGAAATTTCATGATCATCCGACAATGGGACATCCCGGAATCAAAGCCATGACCAAAGCCATACGAAAAGAACATAATTGGTCAACGCTCCAAAAGGATGTAGAAACATACGTATTAGGATGTGACGCTTGCCAACGAAAGAAAAATAAAAACAAAGCAAGCAAAACTCCTCTACATCCTAATCCCATACCCGATGGTCCATGGAATGAAATCTCCATAGATCTCATAGGTCCCTTACCCAAATCATCCGGAAAAAATGCTATTCTCACAGTAGTAGACCGTTTTACGAAAATGATACATGTAATACCCACTAGTATCAATATAACGGCTCTAGGAGTAGCAAAACTATATCGAGATCACGTGTTTAAACTACACGGAACTCCTAAACGGATTATATCGGACAGAGGACCACAATTCGTCTCCAATTTCATGGAAGAACTCAATAAAATGTTGCAAATCAAAACTGCCTCATCAACCGCTTATCATCCACAAACTAACAGTCAAGCAGAAAGAGTCAACCAAGAAATCGAACAATACCTTCGTCTTTACATAAATCATCGACAAGACGATTGGGTAGATTGGCTCTCATTAGCAGAATTTGCACACAATCAACGAGTCTCTTCCTCCACTGGATTCTCTCCGTTTGAGTTGAATCAAGGTCAAAATCCTTCGATCAGTGAAACCACCAAACAAACGCGAAATGAAAGTACCAACGAGTTTATTTCGTCTATGAAACAAATGTTCAAAGCTGCCAAAATATCTTTGCAAAAAGCAGCCGAACAAATGACGAAATTCGCCAATCGAAAAGCTCGAGATGTCGTACAATATCAAAAAGGAGATTTAGTACTACTCGATGCTACCAATATCCGAATGGATAGACCTTCAAAGAAACTCGACGACAAACGATATGGTCCATTTAAGGTCATTAAAAAAGTAGGAAATTCATCGTATAAATTGGAATTACCTAGAGGATGGAAACAAATTCACCCCGTCTTCAATGAATGTCTTCTATGGCCTTATCGAAAAGGAGAATATCCAACCCAACAAAAAGAAATTCCTCCACCTCCAGATTCTATCGATGGATACGACGAACAAGAAATTGAAGAAATCATCGATTCCAGAGAAAAGAAAGGAAAAGTCGAATATCTAGTTCATTGGAAAGGATTCCCTCGTGAAGAGCGAGAATGGAAAACTTCAAAACAATTGGAAAATGCCAAAGAAAAAGTTAAAGCTTTCCATCGAAAACATCCACTTGCCGCTCGTCCTTCCAAAACAATGAATCTTCAATGATGTTCCTGTCCAATCTGTGAAGGAATTCCTCTACCTACTCCGAGTAAATTATTTACTTCCCCAGACTTTTTACGTGATCGAAAAATCTTCTCTACTTTACCCGATTCTTTATTCAAGATACCGCCTCTCGAGGACGACGAGGCTTAGTAGGAGGATATTGACATGTTTTCACCATTTCACCATTTCACTTTATCACAGACTCTTCTAGTAAATGACATCATATGATGTCATTCCTCATTGATACCTCATGTACAGTAGTATATATAGTTGGTAGTTTACAATGTACGCTCTCCAGTTTCAGAATATTATAACACTTCTTGGAATTCACTCTCACTTTGAGTTTGGGTTTTGAGTTGGCACATCAGAGCGAGCATTGAGTGAGGATCAGTGATGACCATTGGGCCCCCACTCACCTTGCAAAGGCACCAGACTACGCGCATGTATGGGTTGGCATTGGCTGAATAGGTACGGGTGCTTCTTTCCCTCTGTCAGTCTGCGCATGAGGGTGGATGCTCTGCATCGAGGTGCGTGAGTCTCAGCACGATCGATAGACACGCCGACGCACACCCACCTCGACGACCCGTCCGTCCATCTCGACCGAGGCCACGCGTGTCAACGCCACGTCCGACAAATGAGCGTCAACTTGAAGATCGACGGAGACCTTCTCACTCGCGACGAGCTGATGTGTCGCTGATAGAACTACCACGTGATCGTTCCCTCCTTTCTCTAAGATGGCCACCTCGCAAGCACCGACCCGCCAGGCGATCACGCTCAAAGGCTCTACCAACCTCGTCACCGAATTCTTCAAATACGCCGCCAACACGTACGTCCTCGTGCCACGCTCCACCTTGACCGGTGACCGCTCACCTCGACCAGCATCCTCTTCCAGCGCGGCGTATACCCCTCGGACGACTTTCACATGGTCAAAAAGTACGGTCAGACCGTGCTCGTCACACAAGATCTCGCGCTCGAAAACTACCTCGATCGGTGCGTCCCGCCTAGCCCCGCTCGACGACTCCTAACCCCCCACCCCACCCAGCATCCTCACGCAGGTCAACAGTGCGTCGCGTCGCGTCGATCAGACATCAGATAGCCCGCTCACGCCCATCTGCAGAATGGCTCCTCACAGGCTCCGTCACACAGCTCGTCCTCGCCATCATCTCCAAAGACACCCGTCTCCCCCTCGAACGATGGGTCTTTGACATCAACCTCGAACCACCCACAGATGGCTCAGATCCGTGCGTACGCGCCGTATATGCATGCGTGTCCCCATTGACTCGCCACATAGATCACCCCCGAAGCCGGAATCAGAGATTCAGGCAGAGATTCGGTACATTCTCAAACAGATCGTCTCCACCGTGACGTTCCTGCCCATCATCGACGACCCTACCGTCTTCAACATCTTGGCGTACACACACGACTCAGCAGACGTGCCTGCCGACGAGTGGGTAGACACGGATCCGCTCGCGATCGAGGCGAGCAAGAGTCAACAAGTCAAGTTGCGCAGCTTCAGCACGGATGTACACCGCATAGAAGCCATGGTTGCTTATCGATACGAAGGCTAGGAGGTCGTCTTTGTTGTCTGCGCTTGTTGATCTCGTCTGTAAAACCAGCTAGTATAATCGGGGGGCGATAGAATAATCCATGTCACTAAATAGAAGGAATCCGACCAACACAATCACACGGAAAAGTACACTCATTCACAGTCGTGATAAACCCGTCACAAACTCCGCAACCTCTGTCCAGTACCCTTGCTGGACGCAGGTATCATCTGCATACAGGTTAGATCGAAGAGACGTAGAAGAGTGGAGGGACGTACTATGAGATCCACCCGCAAACTCGACAAACTTGGACTTGCCCCGTCCGACTTCTGTGTCTTTGGGCTCGTCATCCGCCTCTACCTTGCTCCCCTGCCGCCGAGTGATGATCTCCCACAATTCTTGCATGTGCTCGTGCGGCACGACCTCATCCCGGACACCGCTCAACATCAAAATGGGCGTACTCTTGGGAATGAACGGTATCTTGGACGCAGAGTCCCATTTTTGATGGCACAAGAACGTCAGCGGCGAAAGAAAAGGAAGCGCGTGCGGAACTAGTCGTGGAAGGTTCGTAAACGTATTTTCGAGAATAAGCGCCGATATCTGTCCGATGGCGTCGACATCGCATTAGAGGACAGATGAGTGGAAAAAACAGACCTTGGAAGGATTCCGGCTCGCGAGGTGGATCGCCACCGCACCTCCGATGGACTGGCCGTACAGGATCTAGCAGGGATTCCGTGAACCGAGGAGTCACACGCAACTGATGTGAACCTACCACGGATGTTTTCTGGAGATACGGATGAGATGTTACGTAGTCCAAGGCGGTCTGGGCGTCTATACATAGACCTAGTGGAGTGGGAATCAATGTGAGCCACACGTCACGCGGACACAGATCCCACCCGTTTCTGAGGGCGAGCCCTCGGAGAGGCCGTACCTGCGTCGAATGAGTGAGTGAGACAATAATACCCTTGGACCATGAGCACCCACCCTCGGTAGCACAACATGAGTACATTGCAGCGCATCTTGACAAAGAATATCCTTGCGAGGGGTAACCGATGACCGTGATTACCGCCGTTGCCGTGAAACATGATCACAGTCGGACGCGTGGCTGCAAACTGCACAAATGTGAACGAGTGCGCGCGCATACAAGGTATGCCATCGAAGGACGTACATCGTCGTTGGACTGATCGTCTGTCCAGTCCACGTGCAAGGCGTGGGTGTGCGTGATTTCTTTGCGTTGGGTGAGGAGGTAGGAGCGTAACATAATGCCGTCTTCGGTGCGCAAGGCGAGGTCTTCGTAGACGAGACCGTACTTGGTCGGTACGTCGACCTCTGTGCGGGCGGTGTCATGGCAAACATAGGTGGGTAAATGGAGACGACGAACCCGTGCGAGAGCCCGTAGGAAAGGCCGAGGGATATATGAGGTAGTTTTGGCCATAGTACAAGAGACCGCAGCCTGTATGGAGGGAAGCTGCGGCAGACGATCTCGAGGCACGGCTGGGGGGTACGCACCGATGGTAGTGACGCCGGCTGCGGTAGCGAGCGCGCCCTGTTTTGTTTACAAGGTCATTCTGGCGTGTTTAAAAGTCTGAACGGAGACATACTTTGGCAAAGCTCTCGAGGGATGGGATGTACTTGGACATGTCCGACATTGGAGGAGGACTGTTTGTGCGTGTTTACGAGAGACGTGGAGGTCGAGCCTGAACTCACTTTTCGAAGCGACGATATTGGAGGTTGTACCCAAGGCTGGCGCTCAACCATCAGCTGACCACTGTTATTCAACGGAAGTATCACTGAAATGGCATTGTCAGGGCTGATCTCGGTTCCAGATCCCAGTTCCTCAGCAGTGTTCGTGTGAGTTGTAGGCCACACAGCACAACTGGAATTTCGTTCCAGCTTGAAAGCTTGACAGGCGGCAGTGTGCAGGGCTCTGCCAGTGGTCTATTCTGTGCAGCTCCGAGTCATGTCACGCTAACCACTATCAGCTGAATTATGGGCTGCAGGTTTCGTTTTTTTTTTGATAGTCACCTCCAACTTACTAGCCCATCTCCTTACCATGCACAGATAGCATTTTCATTTGGTATGCTCTTCCTCCTGTTCTCATTTCCAGTTGCTTGCTTGCATCCGCCGTTCTCGTGTATTCTTCGTCCCATCATGAAGAGTCTCAACTCATCGAGTACAACCCCAACTTTGTGGGTACTAAACTCAATGCTTGACACGAGGTGCGTCGCCATCTCACGGACTATGTCTTGCCTCATCTCACCTCATTTAATATGAAGGGTTCCGTCACATCAGTATCTGCCCAATTTATTATCCCCCATACGTCTGGTGGATACTTCTACCATTGTGGGCGTCTTGCTTGACGGCGATGATGGGTCTTATGGCGTGTTATCAAGGTTGCAGATGGTCACAACCACCCCAGACACATTATAATGTGAAGAGACTTTAAACCATGCGTTCATGGTCTATCTCATTCATGATCCGTTGGAGAGCTGGTCAATACAACCATTAAAGCCGATGCTTCTCGCAAAACTTTTTCGGCCACCATCATGAACATCATCACTGAGGAGGCTTAGGATTCACCACCAATTTCCACCAGTGCTCTGACGTGCATGCAGTATGCAATCCGGAGTGTCTTCAAAGTCGCGGAATCCATGCCTAACGGTCAGCGCCGATAGTAATCACGAGATTGTCAACGCCAAGCACACTGAAATATACTCCATCGAGCAACATGGCCGACGCTTCCATTTCTCCTGACGGGAATACCCTCAGTATCATTGGGTGATCGTAGGAACTTGAGTACGCATCGCGAGGCTGCTCCGTATGAGAAGGATAACGAAGGGTATTCATCCTGTGTCTCTTCAGGCTCCCTCTCAGGCTTTGTGCGAAGGTTCATATTTTTTCCTTCTTTGCCATGTATCCCCTGTCCCTGAGTTCTTCGTTTGACGGCTCGCCTCATGGACAGTCTCGTGGAGAGGCCAGCCGTTGCACCATTATCAGGACCCTTGGAGGAGCCTGCCACTGGCCGAGGTCTAACTCTCCCTGACACACTGGTCACCAGACTATGTTGCAGATGGGTTGCCTGTCCGGGTCGGAGTTTTGTAGTGTGCCACTAACCCTAGGCTACTACTGTACAACTCGATCGACTCACCCTGCTAGAAAGGCCTGCTTCGAAGTCGGAGTTGGATACAGTTACAGTTAACTCCCTTGTAACCCACATCCCGATTAATATGCGGTAAGTTTTCCATAGGTAACTATATATTTGGTATATGTATTATATAATTATCAATATATAGTTAATATTTACTCGGGACTCGAAACATTCGTACCTACTACTACCAAGTAACCAACAGCCAGCAGCTTCGCCAGGAGGAAGTTTACAAACGACCCTTTAGCCCGCAAGGTCAATGCAGTGTTGATTGAATTTGCAAGCAGATGCAGCATGCGAAAGATACAAAAATAAATGATAGCTAAGTTACTTTACCTTTAAATCGCTAATACCAGTAATACATGTTGTTAGCGGCGACTACAGAAATTGTTTATGTCGTCAACCCCATCTCCCATAGATCCCATACTCCCTCGTAACCCATACCAGGGAGTTGATTGTGGAAAAGCTACCTGTCGGCAGAATGGCAGTTGCCATCAACGCCTTCAAAGCGATGATATTGACTGTGGAAATCCGTCATACAAACGCCGTTTCTGGCAGTCCTGTCGTCGGCACTGAACTCGATGACAGCTCTCAGCATACCTTCAAGTTCCTCTCAATGACCCCCTCCACGACTCGGACCGGCGCCGAGTTGCATTTCAATGCCAGTGGCTGCTGCTTCCGACTCAACGACACGTCTTGGGAAACCTCATTCGCCGTCGCTCGTCGTGGTCGTGGCAGTGGTGTTAAGCGAAGCGACGTGCCAGAGAGAGCAGGTGTTTCACCTACATGAGCTGAACGAAATTGACAAGCTAACCGTAGTAGCCCAGCACTGGGAGGAACGACGTATTTATCTTGCCCAAAGCCTTCCCCCTAACCGAGGCTAGCAGTGAGTCGTACTCCACCGTGACGCTGTGTGTTTCACATCCAACATCTGACCAACATCAATCAAAAGCTGTCGACCGCCTGCCATAACACTGACGAGAGCTCGCGCTTAGGAAAGGGTGGAAAGAAATGCACAGGAAGAAAGAAAAACCATTGGCGATGCTTCTAACCAAGCCGTTTCTGAGGCTATATAATCCCGTCCTGCGAACCTGACACCTTCATCGACTCTCTATCATCTATCCCCCC
>QFES01007754.1:16351-29891 GCA_003316375.1 Tylopilus plumbeoviolaceoides
CTGGTTGAGGCAGCAATAGTGATAGATAACCAATATCAAGCTTAAAGAGTAAAGTGTTGCTTAGAGTGGTAAATGGCAATAATATACACATGGTGGCAGTGTGTGTGAACTTATTTAACCTTATATATAATGTCTAATTGTATATCTCTGTTTGTAGTGCCAAATACTGCCAACTATTATTTGATATGATTGAGATTCTAGCTTTTAACACAAAAGCTCAAAAAGCGTTGCAATGACATTGCTGTTTTGAAATGGGCATATATTCATAGCCACTGGACCAAATCACATGACCCAAGGACCGATTTGTAGCCAAGAGCAGGTACTACCTTTGGCTCCACCAAGCCTAAGTGATTAGATCAAGTGTGTTTGTGGTGCGCTTCGTGCACCATGTTGAGGTTAGGCATTGCAACACTTTTTGAGCCCACTGTAGCTCGTAGGTGTCAAACACTCCATCAACTATTGCCCAAGAGCCTGCAGAAAATAGGGCAAAACGAGTCTGTAATAATTAGAGCCATCAATCTAATGTCAGCGGTGTATAGTATATCTGACATGCCTGGCAAGCCACTTAAGCTATGGCACGTGGTTGAACAGTGTGCATCCCTATGAGTTTAGCCACATTTGTCTGTGTCCGCCTATCACCTCGGCGAGGTTTCCTACCAGCGGCGGAATGCTCTGGATTCTCACTATGCGCATCTGTAGAAGTTGGGGAAATGAATATCGCCTTGAACGCCTAAACTTGGAGGGTCAGCAAGAATGATGGAACTGTACGTCAAACACCCCTTGACTAGAAGCTCGCCCTTGAAAAGCCCATTGTTGGGGTTGGCAGGGTCGAACTGGCCACCAGCATACAGGAAGGCAGGCCAAGATTGTGTGGTGACGAGGAAGTGATGGTGGAACTCGTGAATCTTCTGCCGGTGACTGTGTCATTCGGATACGCTGTAATCTTGAAATTATTGTAAGATGAATTCACTGATGTGAGGTCGTTCCAGTTATAATCAACTGGACATAAGAGTCTTCCGGTCGCGTCATTATAAAACCCTCGGCCGCTTTTGTCTCCGATGCTGAGGGGAGGATCTGGCTTTGGTTCCTCTTGCATAAGCCAGTTGACAACCAGCACTTTAAGTTGATGGGTGTCGTCAGTGCGACCAGTGTCAGCACCCCATTCGAGCTGGGATCACTGTAGTCGTACTGAAAAAGATGGAAACAGACTCTCACCTGTTGTAGAGCATTGCCAAGCTCTGCCTGAGGGATGTCCCGGATAGAAGGAATCCACTGTAAAAGTTCCCTGTACGATTTGAACAAACGGTTCTCCCTTAATGATGCTGTCAACAACAACAACATTGATAAGCCTGAGTGATACATGAAAAAACACCACGCACGCTTCTGTGTGATCACTCGCAGCGTTCGTGTTGGCAATATGGGCTCGGCGATCTGCCTCTCCCAGCATATCATTGACAGTGTCGTGAAGAGACACGAGACGTCTGATGAGTTGTCCTTTATAGCGAAAACTGCCAGGATCTCTGCTCAAAAGAAGTCAGATCCATCGTCGCAGAGACAATTGGGGGATACTTTGCGATCTGCCCTGAAGGTTCCTAGTTTGTGAACTACGCTCCTGCAATGCAATCAGCCAGGAGAGCTGTTGCAAAAGTAGAGTATTGGAATCAATGTTCTGCGATGCAGGTTCATTAAAATTGACACTGGACATTGTTCGGGATGAATCGAGCGGAAATGGGAGGGTAACAGTTAAGAGAATGCCAAAAGACTCGATTTAAATGGGCTCACAATTATCAGAGTTCATACAGACTGATTTGGCAGAAGCGCCACGCACATGGCATGGCCAAGGCTGCACAAAGATCCACCAATTGAAGGAGCTTTCTCAGCTATCTCTTGCCAACCAAAGACAGAATGACAGGGCTGCATGAGTTGCTGGACTGGACGACGTCGTGCCATGGCCAATACTAAAACAGGAGTGGCTGTGAGAGTGGGCCACATGACTTACTGACAATGCCATGGCCAATGCTTGCTTGTCTGAAAACGGAAGTAGCTGTAAGTGCAGTGAAAAAGAGTCGTTGAGCAACCGACCATCTACTGCCAGCGATGACGAGTGTATGCCCTGGTCCAGGTCAGGGTTGCATTCCCAAGCGTGATGCTTCAAATTCAAGCTGAAATAAATATTAATACCAGGATTTCACGCATTGGAAAGATCATCCATCTACCTCATCCAACCTACTTGTCTAACCTGTCATTGCCAGCAATGCAGCATATTAGTTGTGAAAGCGGTGTGGAGAAGGTGCTGAAAGAGTTGCTACAAATGATTTTTTTGTTAGCAGGCAGAGAACCCCACGAACTGGCCACGTACATGTGAGTTTCTCCTTCGGTGAAGAAATGGTACAACTTCAGACTATGATTTTACAAAGTTAATGGTCATTTGCACAGGATGGAACCATTGCTTTACAAAAAAGTCATTATCGCCACCAAAGCAAGCACAGAAGGCCTCTTACAATCACTTACCACAAGGTCAAAGACGATCCTCTACCTGCGCATTGGCGCGTCTGTCCCCCTTGGGATAGCTGTGATCATCCTCCGCCGCTGTCCTCGCCTGCTCAACCTCACCTTACATGGGAGACACGAGGGAGGGGCCAGATTCTACGTCATCCTCAACGCGCTCAATCGCCTCACAACTCTGAGGTACTAGTACCTCTCGGTCGATCCAGCCCTTTTTTACCAAAGAGGCATCGTTCATCTCCCCGACATGTCCACCTTTCATCATGTTATGCATCTGGATCTCACCACTGGCTCGGCTCTGAAACCACTTGTCACTGGGTATCAATATTTGCGCTACCTGATGCACCTATCAATGCCCTGGAAAATGAGTGACACGTGCACTCACAGCCTTCAAGACCTCCTTCGGAAATCAAAACTGATCTTACTGTGGCTAAGTGAGACTGAAGATCAGGCCAGAGTGATCCAGAAGCTACATACTTGGAAGCTGGATCATCCAAGGGTGGTTTTGCTTCCCCTAGTTCACCTAGAAAGCAAGTGGTCAAGCGAGAGTTTTTGGCAGTATGCAGAACGAATAATCACCTGGTGTGAGGAGAACAACAGTAAGTAATATATTAATTATCCATTCAAACGAAACTGACCTTCGCTACAGTCGATACGGTGGAGCATCCTACTGTGGAAGAAGTCGACCCCATGCAGGCTGTTGATTACCAAGTCTTGCCATGGAATTCAGAATAAAGTTAGGGGAAGCTTCCGGGACTCACCTGATGGCTTGCAAGGATGCATGTAGTGAGCAGACTTTGTGACATGGAATGAGAGCCCAGGAGTGATAGTCGGCAGGACGGACACGAAGCAAGGGATTGGTTGGAAAGTGTGCGGAGAGACAAGTCTGGGATGGGGATGTAATGGAGAACTCAATGACGAGGGTCAGATGATCGCCAGTAAGAGAGATTAGTATGTACATACCTTTGGCATACACAGGAGACACAAAACGACCAAATGTATGTGCTGGAGTCCTATAGTGACGGACGCGGCGAGGAACAAGCGAGTTCAAGGACAAGAGGTGGCGTGAGTTCTTGACAAGAAGAGGGCGATCAGGTGCTGCAGTGTGGAGGGAGTCCGGAGCAATAGAAGTTAGGAGGGGTGGTGCAAAGTGAGTGATTGCGATTGACCGGGTCCAGGGTGACGCGAAGTGATCGAAAGAGTTCAGTAGAGGCAAGCAATGGACCTGGCGACGAAAAAACGCTTCAAAGGATCTTCAACCCCACTGCCACACGACCGATCGGATGGTGACGGGGCGATCCTATGGACACAAAGTCCAAAAGCGCTTCTCTGGGCGACACAAAGTCAGCTGCAGAGAAAGATTAGAGTGGCACAAAGCCAGCTCCACTGGGTTGGGAACCGTCGAGAGAGGGGAGGTGTAGGAGGGCGACAGCGTAATGCGACGGTGATGGCGTAAGGGGAGGCGACGACATAAGAGGAGGGTGATGAGGCTGCAACGATGACTGTAATTGAAGGGGGGGGACGATGGTAAAAGGGGGGCGATGGTGAAAGAGGGTGGCACCGCAAAATGTGACGGATGGACAAACTGATAGGCATGGTCCAGGCGTCATATGTCATAACTGAGAGATTCGAAATTCAGGGTCCGACACAGCAGATGCACAGCATCATATTCCCACAGCCCCCTCTGCCATCCACTTCCCGGTCCAAGACACACTGGCAGCAGATAGCGTTCCCACAGCTGCCTCCTGCCATCCCAACTTTCCCCTTACGCCGTCGCCCTCCTACGCCTCCCCTCTCTCGACGGTTCCCGACCCGGTGGAGCTGGCTTTGTGCTGCTCTAATCTTTCTCTGTGGTTGACTTTGTGTCACCCAGAGAAGTGCTTTTGGACTAGTTGTGTCCATAGGATCGCCCCGTCACCATCCGATCAGTCATGTGGCAGTGGGGTTGAAGATCCTTTGAAGTGTTTTCTTTCCTTGTCGGGTCCTCAGCTCGTCCTTCATCTTCGTATCCTGGACCCGGCCATTACAACGGTACAGTACAAATCTCAGACTCTTGTCAACGGCTCAACCCTCATCATCGTATTTCAGCCTCCTTGTCCTTATCATTCGCCTACTGTCTACCGCTCCATACTCTCCCCCTCATCGCCCGTTTCCAACTGGTCCTATGCACCATCTCTCCCCCCTCGTTGCCATTTCCAGGTGTTCCCTTTGTACTTCCTCATTGCTCTAGACTCTCCCCCTTGTTGCCCACTTCCAATCGTGCCCCGTCTTTCGTTTATCGCACCGCGCTCTCCCGGCAATATGACGACTGCTTTGCAATCTTTTCCTTGAACCATTGCTGTGAATCGTGAGTCAATTACTACCCTTTTCGGCTTCATAGCTCACTCGTAAGTAAGCCGTTTCGAAAAGCTTAGATGCAAAATCGTTAGCCACCGATCACCATAGCACAAACATGTACACATCTCCCAACATGTCGTTTGTTCCGGAACCCCACATCAGCAAAGAGGAGCTGTGCACTCGCGTGGACGGCCGTTTCGGAACTGCAGATTGTTTCCAGTGGCCACAATTGTACTGCGATAAGTTCCCTTACTCTGTGTGTGTCCCTCGTAAGGAATACTATACAGCATCTGATCCGGAGTCATGGGCGTGGTATCGCCCCAAGGTCGAAGACTTCGTGCCTCTCTCCTATTCTGCCCTCCAGGTCAGGTCATTGAAGCAAGAAAAAGCACTCAGCATTGCTGGCCTGCATCACATTGCATCTACCCGCCACAAGGAGTGGAAGGAGACCCGAGGAATGAAGCAAGATATCACGGGTCGTATGGTCAAATTCCTGCAACATGATACGATGCTTCTCCTCAACCATCTGCTCACCTTTCGCGATCTGACTGTTTTTGTTGCTCAAGCACAACACCACTTCCTCGACATCATAGCTTTTCTGGACTATGTCAAAGTGGTCCAATGCTGCATCGTGCACCCGTCTGGGCCTCCTTTCAAAGTGCAGCCTTCATGGATGGGCTGCTTTACTAGTACATGGGATACCAGCACATGCAACGACCTTTTCCATGCAGGTGTGCCGGTTTGGCTCATCTGATCCCGCGATCAAATCACTTCCAATACGGCTGTCCAAAAAAACGTCAAGTTCACCTTTCCTAATGGCATTATTTGAGCCATGTATACTGAAAATGGCAGATCCGTTTGTCCTTTCAACACTCTCCATCGTGGCCTATCATCTTTCCTTCGTCATGTCCATACATGCCACCCATACGCAGGTTCTGCCACCCACCCCCCCAAACTTGATGTTTCGTCTGAATCCCCTCAATCCTCGTCATACATGGGCAAAATGCCCACACAAGCTCAGTCCAGGAGAAAAGAGCAGACGAAGCGCACCCAACTCAAGTCAGGTGAGTGAAGTCTACGGCTTCAGGCCACAGCACAAGACTCACCTACTTTGCACAGGTGATGTTTATACCAGAGGTCGTGACAAGTGGGCGGAGATGCGTGTGCCCGACATGCCAGAAGCATTCGATGTCTGGGAAAATGCGATGAAGCGCACAGACAAAGATTTGTGTAGGGTGAAGAAGAGCTCTACCGACCGGGGCTATCGTGTCCCAGAACCAGCCCTCCTCATCTCAGCCGGATCTCCTGACCGTCGCAAGCTTTTAATGATGAACTGCCAGTGGCTCGCCATCCGAGCACTCTGGATTAGTTGCCTTGATCACAATCCTCCCGTCTATTTTCCTTCTCCCCAGCAATGGAGGGAGATACTCCATGGTGTGCCCCCCCGAGAAGAACTTGTTTCTGCGATCAAAAAGCACAAGTCCCGCGATACAGCCAAGGGACGTAAACTGGCCGTGTTGGAGATCTTTGGTGACGTCACTGCAAAGATGACGCAAGGTTCTTTTGCCCTGACGCAGGACGTGGAATGGCATGGGAGATCCATCCCCGTTTCATCACTGATCAACCCACCTCCCCTTCTCATCAAGGCTATCCTTTGGGAGATTTACGAAACTGGCTGGCGATACAAGTTGTGTGCTCTCAATCAGGTCCTCAATCCTAGGCTGTGGGCTGAAGATCGTACGGAACGACTCCAAGTCAGTTTCATCTATGACATCTTCCTGGGAAGTTCGGGTCTTGTTCTGTGGGCGGAACCCTTGCCAACCACAGCTGGTGATCTGGGGCTCACTGACAGTTTTCACGACAATGAAAGTATCCTCCGCTCATTCTGTTTACTCCTCTCCACTTGGCCGAACGCGCATCCATCGTTTTCTAGTATCAGTCTCGCTCAGGGATCTCAGCCTAGGCATGTCGCTGCCTATGAGATCATGTCCCGGGCATGCTGCTTCTATGTTCAAACTTTCTTCGATTACTTTGGCTGTTCTCCTCTCCTTCCTCATCGTTTCCCCCTCGAGTATAATGAACCCTTTTAAACTGTCAACCATGTATTTTACTTATTACCGTTTATAAATTGTCTGTTTTGACATCCTTGACAGCGTCCCCCTCTTGCACGATCCATGGCTTATGCCGTGTTCACTGTGTTATTAACATTTTAAATTGTAGGCCACACTGTAGCCTTCAACCGCAACTGTCATCAATGGAGTTCGGATCTTGCCCTCGGCAGAATGTGAGTCGTCTTCCATTCCGATCACATGCGCTCTCAACATTTTCTGAATCGTTGATGTCACTTCACTCCGGCCCTGTCTGTCACATGTTGCTTCGAAGACACTTAAGGTTCGAGCTTCATCTCTCAACTTGAACGTCCACTCAGCTTACCTGTGATGGCATCCAGCTTTACATGCCACGAAAATTGCCCTCATACATTCTTGTCACGAAGGGGTCAGACGCAACATCGGTCTACTTGCGACATTTACCGTCGTGCGCAAGCTGAGTGAATCGCACGAGCAGACTCAACTTTTCGATTGATGGGGGAGCCACCCAGCAAGCAAGTCAGACTCGCCACAGATTCAGATGAGGTATGTGTGTGTCACAATTCTTTTTGCTTGTTACTCACAAAGATGCCAACTTGAAGAGTACTGGGCACATAAATCCTCCCAGATCATCTGGACCCAGTATCAGTCCTTCAGTGCTAGTCCACGAGGTGAGGCTTTGATCAAAGTTGACTCTTTCGTACACTGGCACCAACAATATTCCTTCAGGGTACTTCAAGCCATCGACTACACAATGCCCACAGCCAGGATTCTCCAGTACTTCCACAGCCACAGGTTACATCATGATGTGACACAGAATCCTGCTCACAACCAACGCCCGATGCTACTGGCTTTCCGAACACTGAAGGTCAGCTTCCCTTTCGTAATTGGCGCCTGCCTGCAAGATATCGGGACCTCCTTCCTGAACCGCCACTGCCTGCAGTCGACTCAGACCCAGCCCCTGCAACTGCCTCCGTCATACCGCATGTGATCCTGCACGTGTGGGATTCGTTCATCACACAATTCAACAAGTTCGGCATTGCACGTGCATATCGCCATCGTCCATCGCACGACCCCGACTCTTTCCTCTCTCCAGACCAGTTGTCTCAGCTGAGCCAGGCCATCCTCTCTAGCACGGGAGAGGTGTTACGTGGAAACTACTCCCCGCCTTGGCCATGGTCGAACATGTCGATTTGGCGGCTCATGACTTGGAAAAACAACGGTAACACTCAGAAATCTGATGCGGAAGTTACACGACTGGTCCATGAGGTCCTGCAAGCCACTGACTTTGACATCCAGGATTTATCATGGTTCGACACCTCCAGACAAACGGCTTGGTTCGACACTGCTGAGAAGGACATGCCACAAGAAGATGTGTTCAGGATCGACAGATGGAAGCATACAGTGATCGACATTTTGGTACCTACAAGAGAAAAGAAGTTGGGAGGGGTGCCATTCTCTGTGGATGGCCTGTGCTACAGGCCTATAATGGACGTCGTGCGAGCCGTCTTTGCAGAGGCGTCGTCAAAGAGCTTCCATTTCACCCCTTTTAAAAGGATGTGGAAATCACCAACCAGCGGTCGCGAGCAGCACATTTATGATGAGCTGTATGCCTCGGATGCCTGGAATCAAGCACACGACGAAATAATGAAGCAGCGAAGGAGCGATGGTTGCAAATTGGAACGAGTGGTTGCGGGTCTCATGTTCTGGTTGGATTCAACTTGGCTCGCACAGTTTGGGCATGCGTCTGCATGGCCCGTTTACCTCTTCTTTGGCAACCTCTCCAAATATGCCCGATCCAACCCCGGTTCCACTGGCAGATGCTGTCATCCGATTGCATTTATCCCTTCAGTGGGTTTATTTTCCTTGCTCTGCTCTTGATGGCTCATCCAATCATTCAGCTTCCAGAATCAATCAAAAACTTCTTGTCGTTGATCACCGGCAAGAAAAACAATCAAGACCTTCTTACGCATTGCAAACGAGAACTATTCCATGCAATGTGGTCATTACTACTCAATGATGATTTCGTCCAGGCATACAAGAATGGTATTGTCGTGACATGCTTCGACGGCATCACTAGGAGAGTGTTTCCACAGATATTTACTTATTCAGCCGACTATCCAGAAAAGTGAGTACGTCACATGTGCATGCTGAATGGATATTGATCGGTTTGAAGAGTCCTCTTGGCCACCATCTGGGACAAAGGCCACTGCCCTTGTCCTCATTGCCTTGTTCCCAAATCAAACTTCCATCAAACCAGACTCCTTAAGGACGTTGCTGATAGACTTTCCCTTGCAAGAACCTATCTAGTCAACAAGATTAAACTCACGTGACGGGCAATCTACATGCTCAGTGGGCCCTTGAAGGGCACAGCCATGGAGGGCATTCTTAAAGAGGATTCCCTTGTTCCGACTTTGGTAAGAACGTCCTTTCAAGTTTTTCAATGCTTTCGAATTTTGAACCCTCTCATCAACAGAACTCGTTTTGCGAGCGATTATACCCCTTGGGCTTCAAACTCTACCCAAGTCTGGTTGTGGATCTGCTCCATGAGTTTGAGCTCGGTCTATTCAAGTTGGTTCTCAAACATCTCCTCCGAATGATCCATGCTGTCGATCATCAGGAAATCAGTGAAGAGATGATATTCATTGGCAATCCATCACACAAATAAATCAATAACTATACACTATTATTTATTATTGTATAAAGCCAAAAATGTTATGGAGACACTAAAGGAAGACATATAATGAATATTCAGAGGAATATCATGTCTATCTGGAGATTATCTAGCATTATCTAGCATTATCTTCTCATCACCAATTTCCTGATGATCCTCGTCAGATCGATGTACTCAATGAACGGTTTGATTAGTATTATTTCTGAGGCAATGTCGTTATTACTGACAAGTGCTCTGATATAGGTTCACACTCATATCCTCATTTGGATTGAACGCAATCCACCGCTTCCCAACTGATGTAGCGAACACAAGCCAGCGACCGGCATGGTTTTTCGAGCATGTCCTCCAGGTATGTTCTTTGTGTGATTCCGAATCACCACCAGAATGCGGCGCTCAAATAGATTCACTGCAGTGTTCAAGTTCCATCCCTGTGTTCGAAGGGCTTCTCCCTCCCAAGCACGATCCAGACATTCAATGCCTTTTATTCCGACTCTCTGAGTGGCATGCCTTGGCCAAGCTTCGAATGCACACGGACGATTCACTCACACTGCTCCAGCAGTCCCTACGGACTCTCAGTACTCAACTACTAGTACGTCATTTTCATACTATCACCTGTGCTGCTTTTCAGACCCATGAACTGCCCACGGAAGCCACACAAAGGCAGAGAAGAGAGTTAGCTGAGGTCAACTTTGCTGGGCGTTGAAAGAAAGCAGCAAACTCTACCTCGCTTCCAAAAAGGTTCAATCTTAATATCTACAAGTTTCACGCCCTCGGCGACTATGTTGCAATGATCAGGATGTTTGGAACGACAGACTCGTTCTCCACCCAAGTTGTAAGTCAGAGCCCCCTTACAGCATTTAAAGTTGACGGTGTTCACTCCAGGGCAAGTTGGCACACCGTCAGATCAAAAAAATGTATGGTTTATCGAACAAGAAGAATGTCGAAGAACAGTTTGCGAGGCAAGAGCGTCGACGCACACTTTTGAGACGACAGCGCGAGCAGGATTGAATATCAGATGATCAGGTTGACCCTTCACCGGTACTGCATCATTCTCTGGCAAGTCAACCTCGAAGGGACAACGTCCTCAATCTCCCTCACTTCCTTACTGATCACGTTGACGACCCGGCTATCAAGGTATGTAATTTTGGCTGTAACACTGCTATTGCTTAAATCCCTCCTAGGCTGGTTTTGTCTCTGATCTCAAGGACCACTTGTTGTCCAGACTGTGCCACTTTGACTTCAATGGTGATGAGCGGGACTTCACCCCAGAGGAGCGAAATGAGCTGTAGTTGCTGAACCCAGAGCGAAACGTGGAATCAAGATTGATGCATATCAACTACACAAGTTATGATATTCAACGAGCCCATGACTGCTTGCAGACAGACGGCTCGTCTTTCCTCATGACTTTGTCAAAGGAAGATGATCCCGACTGTCACCCCTTTTGGTATTGTCAACTACTCAACTTGAAGGCATTCTGTATCGACGTTTCCTACTGTCCCGGTGGAGTTAGCGGTGCCAAGGAAACGATGGAGGTCCTTTGGGTCTGCTGGCTAGGAATCGATCCGGACTACAAGTGGGGTTTCCGGAAGTGCACTCTTCCCAAGGTTGGATTCATTCCTGAAGATGGAGAGAGTCCCGCTTTTGGTTTTTTGGATCCATCTTTGGTGATCCGTGGGTGCCACCTTATCCCAGCATTCATCAATGGTCGTACCACTCAATTTTTACAGGGTGGCATGTCGGCGGCCCGATTGCCCAGCGAAACCGACGATTGGGCAAGGTTCTATGTCAATATCATGATGTGAGTTCCATTTACTTAAAATCACCTCAAACCTCCACTAACAAAATCAGCTTTGCTGATCGAGATATGTTTACTCGCTTCACAGCAATCGGTATACTAGTAGGACATGACCTTGCGCACTCCAGACACAAGGATGGACTGGTTGATGACCAATTTGGTGCTGACAATGAAGCTGACATTGATGGCACTCAAGGCATCCCCCCAATTCAGACGAGACCCGCACTGACAACAACTCAAATGGATAGGAATCCTGAGGTCTTGGAAGATTTGGAAGGGAAGGACAACGACGAAGATGAAGATGAAGATGAAGATGATGTGAACGGAGATTCCAAGAGCGAAGATGGGAGTGGCTATGATGATAGCGATGTCAATCCATCTTTCTAGTAGCATGTAATACATTGTCGCCCCATCATACAGAATCATATGGTATATTTAATTGCAATGTATTACTTTCGAATCAGACAGGACTGACTTCCAGACTCTCAGATCTGGGCTTATTCACCTTTCAATAATTATGAGGCACTGGAAAGCATTAAATGATGTCGTCAGTGATTATCACAATGAAAGTAGTGCACGAGAAATGTGCCAGTCTCTTGTTAGGTTTTTCATACCACACTATTATTGTCAACAGTCATCTATCTCATATCAATCATTATAATCCCTTGCTGGATGTCCATCAGATGTACAATACTGTATGGCGTTGTTTACAAGAGACACTCTCAGCAAGCTCATACAATTGTAGGGTTCAGGTCGTGATAGTAAGTGTGTATGACTTCATGACAGGACCATTTGGGCGCAGACTCATCCAAAAGGTACATTTCATTTTCTATTTTTACACTATTCTAACATTCCTGTACAGTCTTGGTCGAAATGCAGTGTCAAGCAATGGAATTTGTCTGCTGAATGTCTAACAAGTAAAGCTGCGCAAATGGCACTCAATGAATACCTTCATACTCATCCTGCCCTCCATGACGAGATCAAAGGTCGAACAGGTATAGTGCTTGGACTTGAGGATCAGCATGACGACAACAACGAGGTGGACGATGCAGATGTCCCCTCGAGTGCAGTCATTCAAGATGCTCTGGGCTTAGAAGATGCCGAGATACCTGCTCATGTCGACAGTGCCTCACTGGCACACTGTGTGGAAAACACTGAAAAGGGTCCCAACAATACATTGGAGGCTGCAGGAGAGCACGAGGATATATGGTCCTTCATTAATTTCGATGCCTGCTTGTAGCTACACCCATACCGTGCGTTACGCGTTACATTGCTACTGTTAGCAACCAAGTGTCCTGAGGTTACGCCTGAAATTTTAGCAACCAACCACCCGTTATGCGTTATTTTTAGCAACGCAACCACCCCAGCGTTACGCGTTACGGTTGCATCCATACAGACAGCTACAGTACATCTGATATGTTTTTCAGTTGTGAAAAGTACTTGTAACATTCTACTTAGTATCTACTAATGACCAATCTGCTAGATCTAGGGGCTTCGGTGGCGTGGGTGGCTGCGGTAACTTGAAGACCTGTCCTAGGGTTGAGTGAGACATTCTGAAACCTTGCAAAGTGATACATAGTTTGATGATAAAGTTTGGTTACTGGCAGGATGGCACCTAAAAAGTCCAGTGTGGGTCTTGTAGAGCATGTGTTATGTACTGAGGGCACGGATGCTACTTATAGCGAGGAACCCACCTTCAAGTACTCTGTCGTGTCCGTGTCGTTTGCCAGTGATCAACATCTCGCCGTCGAAATTTGTAATGCCAACTAATGCCATCGTTAGTCATCAACTGTTCTCTGGTAAGGTCTTTGATGTACAAGCTCGCGCTTGTTGAACTTCAACTTGCTGAGCCTTTTTGTCAGGTGCGCTGTCTGGATTTGCTTCCGCTATACTACTTCAGCCTTGTGAGAATTCTCCGACTGTCTTGTGTTTTGATTCACTAGTGACCGCAAATAGTGGACCTGTTGAAAACGCGTGTCCAGCAAGGCGATTCTGCACCTGGCGCTCGGTAAGACAACCAGGTGCTCTTCATCCCTCGTCCTCACTGTACCGAAGGAATACGACTCTCATTTGGCAGACTGCACATGGCATTATCAAGCGGGATGGGATTCTGGGATTGTGGCGAGGCACGAGTCCCTCGCT
>QFES01007756.1:0-14747 GCA_003316375.1 Tylopilus plumbeoviolaceoides
GTAACATGGTCTCCCGACACATGCATCCATGAAAACGCTCACCTTAACATGCGCCAGAACCAGTGTCGTCGCGGAGTGGGGTAGGATGAGAAATTTGGAATGCATGATGGAAACGATCGTGATGAAGATGGAGGACGCAAAGGAAGCAACGAGCAGTATACGTTGGTTGGTCGCGATCTTGACACCTTTCAAGAAGCACAGTAGCAATGCCAGGAGGAGGACATCAAAGACGACGTCCGCTGAAGACGTGTCATCAGTAGGACCAATCTGGCACGAGATGAATCGCGCGCCGTCGACTCATTGCCAGTGACAAGCTGGGAGGTCGCAACGTCGCGATTCATGACACAGGCAAGCGCGACACACATGTAGAGCGTTTACAAGTGTGAGCGCGGCAACCCACATGATACCAAACGCAACTCCCGATGCATACTAGGCGAAACGCCTAAACTGAACATGATAATGCGTGATTCTGATTATCGTGGTTATCATGCTCATGCGGGCGGCCCTGTGTCGAGACCAAGACAGAGCACTGGATGGGGACAAAGAAAAACAAACCATAGACCAGAGGTGAGAGTCATAGCATCCATCCAATGAACTGTGCTAATTTTTTCAAAGACAGGCACAGGTCTAAGATGAAAAGCTGACAGTAAAGGGGAGGGAACGTACCATTGGGCGATTGCATCATCCAAACACCGACAAGGCAAATGATGTCGAGGAAAAGAGCGAAAGTGGCCCAATTATCTTCCCACCAAAAGTGCGATATGCACCACCGATGAAAGACCTAAAGGCGCCAGTAACAATAGCGAGTGCATAAAGTATAGACACGACCACTGGTAACAAATGGGAGATATTCACGATCTTGACTAACCTTTCTGGTCTAACGTCCAGGGATAAGTCATAGCTTGACCGCCAGCAGGAACAGTGAGACGTGTTTCAGAGTCGGGTATACTTGCGGGCACTGGTTCAAAGAAGGTGTCGAAAAAGCCTTGCTGAAAGGAGTTTAAAAGCTGTCTTCTCACATTCACTGGGCCTGCATCTTAGGCGATCCCTTGCGATGAGTCCGCAGTACCGAGCATCCTTGTAGAAAGACACGTCAGTGACGTTATAGCTTGGGAACTTTGAAAAGTGTTAAAGAGCCCTGATTGTGCGGTAATTCATGATCGAATGTTACTTCAGTACCTGGGAGCATCTCGGCAGAATGCTTACTAAGGAAGGGACCACTAACATGATGGCTCAGCATACATTATGATATCATATACAATGCAGCGCTTGCTTGCAAGGAGATAGGCTTGATAGCTAAGAACACGTAAGGCATGATTTATCAAAAGAATCATCACACACCTCTAACCCATGCAACAGCGTGCATAGGGGTTACGGTCGCTCCCATCTCAAAAGGAGAATGTGGCATTGGTGAGTGGAGTCCATGCGAGCAATCACAGGGCGGTTCATACAAAAGGTGAAAAACCAGGTGTACCGGCCCATCACAATGGATAGCCCTTGAATTACGTACCGAGTTATCTGCTAACGTTCACGTTATTGCGACGCTGTCAGCCTCGGGCCTATCGCTCCTCGCCCTGGACTGGGACTCCGGGGAATAGGTTGTCCCTGGAGAGAGCTTATGTCCTGGATGCGAGTTTTAGTGCATAGAAAAAAATGACGCGACGGCGTACACACCTCACGAGAGTCAACATAACTTCTACCAGAGTGTCAGAATCGCTTGGTATGACACTTACTGCTTATGTGTAAGCATAAGGACGGCAGCGAAGACACCGAACAAGAGGCAGGGTTCTTGTCCCAAGATTCAATCCATGACCAGGCACCGTGACTGAGGCACGGTGAACCGCAAGCAGGATTTATGATCAGAATCCTGCCCAGGCCATACCAACAACATTCACCAGTGTTCCACCCGTTGCATGCAGGTTCAGCAGTGAACGTTGAAGGAAACAACTTGAATAGCTGCCACTGGCAGTCGCTGTTTGCGTGGTTCGCATCGATAAGGCCACGACAACCTGAGGGCCGAGTGCTGGGAGTCCACTTATCGTCGTTCAACCACTGTGCTATATGGTCATTGCGACAGATGAACGAGCCTGGCAAGTCTGCGTTCCCACATCGGGCGTTCCCACACCAATCGGCAACCAATCGGCGGCATGGGCGACATGCTATCATTGGTGCGGATCAATCCGATACGGCAGTGCCTAATTTTGACAGCACTGCCATCGGCTTGATCCACACCCGGGCCAATGACAATGATGGCCCCCACGATCAGCGGGCGTGCGTAGCGTTTCCGTTCATTCGCTGCATTCTATTGTAAGTTTGACTTCTCAATTCCCGTCTGGCGAACCTGTCACTCGTCTTCGGATACATGGGAACCGACTTTCAGATGAAGACACTTAACCTTTGCGACTACACGTTGCCGCATGGCTGAAAGATGAAAAAAAAAAAGTTCCATGACCGTGACGTTCGTGGCATTTGACCACCTGTAGCACGAGGCGGCCTTGAGCGCACGCATTACTCCTTGGAGTGTTTTCGCACCCGTGTGTACTGGCTTGATCACTGGCATAGTCCGATCAATTCGACGGACGCCGGAACTGCTTCGCCTCGGACCCCATAGTGTGGATACAGAGCCTAGGCCTCTCTTCTGATTCCTCGAGCTCTCACGAGAGGGGCTAAAGCGGCCTCGTGATGTTTGTACGACACAGGCTTGAGAACAATCTTGGTGAGTCCGTCACGCCCCCGACGTAGTAGACCTCAGTTTCACGTTCATATCAGATTTCCTGGGACACCCGACTCCTTTCCGGGTCTCAACGAGGGCGAAAATAAGCATATTGTGCCAGCATAGAGCTCGTGAAAAGGGGGTACGTCTACTAGCCTGCTTTCCCGTCCGTCCTATGGACTTTTTTCTGACCATTCGACTACAATATCAAATTATACAATATTAACGAAAGCAGAGTAGCAATCATGAGCTTCGCCCACCCGAGGGAACGATATTCCGGTATCGTGTAAAATATATTTAGCATTTTCCGTCTGGTACCAGTACCCAATGCCCATCCATCAAATGATTCGCGGTGGAGATCACGGACCGGAGCTAAACAGTTAGCTCCGTCTCTGCCGTGGGACAGGATCCGTTCCGACGACTCAGCTTCAAGTGAGATAACATGGGGTGCGTTTTGTTTTCTCTTCTCCAGCACGCACAATTTCCTGCCTTCAGCTACAAAATATATGACTCATGGACTTATTCCAGGGTGCTCATTCGAAATAACCAGGGCACAAGGGGCAGAGCACTCTGGTCTCTTTATCTTCCCTCACGCGCGCTGGTGATCGGAATGCTCAGGCGCGTGGCTAGGATTCGGACTCGCACGAAATCATTGTCCGCATGCTACCTAGTGTGCGGGCTCTTCATGCATGATATGTGCGCGATATCGGGCTTCTCTCGCCGAAAGACCACCTTCCTAGATCGCTGTGAGACAGGTTCAGCCAACCAGAGCCCTCGTCCTTTGAGTTCTCCGATCCCAATGTTCAAGAATCAAGAATAACCATAGTTGTAGGCTTACCGTTGGGCTAGAACCCACCGTCTTGTTTGGAACTTGGGTAAGTGTCAGGTTTTAGGACATCATCGTACTATGACCATAAAAGGTCAGTGATATTATCCACATGGTAGTGAGTTCTTTGTCCCTTTCTCCCGAGTTCTGTATACTCTGAATCAAGTTTCGTCCCCACCACACGGCCCACCCTAGGTACAAGGAACGAGAAGGCAGCAGGTGATCATGACAGTTCTGAGAACTCAACGGGCAGTCAATTTGGCCCATGGTCTAGACACTTCCAACCTACCGCGTGGGATGCCTACAAGATCATCTCAGACATTTTCCTCGGAGTCCTTGCTCATCTCCAGAAAGCACTGCTTATAGTACTACAGACTGAGGTATATAAACCCTCTAATTCGTCTCAAATGCCTCAAGCACTCCAGCATACGAGTTCTTAGCTTCTCCTCAGCTTACCACCATGCGTTTCTTTGCGATCGCCTCTGTTCTTTCCACTGCTGCTCTCTGTGTGTTTGCCAACCCAGTCGTCAAACGCCAGGCCCCTCAGTCTGTCGCTGTCGTCTTGACCGACCTCACCACCACCGTTACGCCTCTGGCAAACCAACTGCGTTTGTAGCACATATATTCCCATCTTTCCGGCTTGCTGACCACAGTGCAGTCTATGCTACTCGCGAGAATGCGACACAGGCAACGCTAACGCCAATCATCAGCGATATCAGCACTGCTGTGACTGGCGCTGTCAGTAACATGAACCTGCTTGTCGGGCAGCCTACCGAAGTGATTATGGCTTCGGTCGATGGTACCACCGTTCTGGCGGCATCTGATATTGCCACTATCCTCGCCCTCGTTGTCAACGTGCGTTCCAACTCCAATTCTCAAGAACCGAGTGGCTAATTCAAGCGCTCATTTGGTGACAACACAATAGCTCATTTTCACCGCTACGAGTGCAGTCCTCCTTGTGGTTGATATCGCAATCTACTCCATCATCTACGCTTTGCTAGCTGCCCTCGGGTAAGTATCACTCGATAATTTCCTTACGAACAGCTTGTTAAATCATCCCGTTACTAGGCAACTCGTCTTTACCTTGCTATCCGTCGTGCTCTCCTTGGTCATCGGTCTTCTGGCTCCTCTTTTGATTCTCATTGCACCTGTGCTCTCTATCATCAGTAGCCTGGGTCTTACCACACTTCTGAACCAGCTTCTCGGTGGCTTGTTGTGACACGATTTATATCATGATCCCGCTGGTTGGCTACGGTGGATCATTAGTGCATTAGCGGAAATGATTTAAAACCCTTTTTTTTTGGCTTCCCTTCTCTGTTCTGGATTGGTTTTTGGTCGTTAAGCAGTTGATTTGTGTTGTGCTACTAGTAGCAATACCAAAATGAAATAAAGACTTGGCACGGATTACGATGGAAGTGTGATGACCGTGCAATTTTCGCAGCCATTCGCTCAGGAAGTCCTCTCACTTTGTATCATACTTTCATTTCTAATCAGAAGTCGGATCGTATACACGATGTAACGGGAGCTTACAATGCGGGCGTGTTCATGGCTTGCTTACCAACAAGTTACGACCAGACTGACGAGCTGGCGAGTTATTCTGTAGAATGCAAGCTATGAATCTGGCTCTGTACGACCGCCGTGCGCCTGAAGCTCATCTTTGTTTTTACCTTCATTTTACGTGATGGGTGTCATTGACAGTGAATCGGGAATGAGATTAGCGGACGGAAGTTTGCGGGCAAGCGCATTAGCGCTGACCACTTCGCCGCCTCGTAATATGTGCCTGGAGAAAAGAGTTATTACCAGTTGGATATAGCGGGTTCTTCAGTTGCATTTGGGGTATGGTGATCTGATGCTACGACAATGCTAAGACGAGGCCTTGCTTGATGCAGGGCATGATGAGAGCTACAAACGTGGAGGACTTGGACTGACAGTAGTACGCAGGATGATGTATAAATGTGATCCCAATGGGCGCGTCTACGTATAGGTAGCTAGTATACAAGGACAATGTCGCAGCAGCGTTCATACCAGACGTCATATAGCAGCTGGGTCCGAGGCGACAGGTATCGGAAACTCCTCTGCAGGCCCGGTAAAAACCTGGAAGAGATAAATCACACCAAAGATTAGGAAAAGCGCAGCGCCTCCCAGAGTGACTACGGAGATGTATGAGCAAGGGAAAACGCAGTGTGTACGTGAATACTTACCATGTTTGACAGATATCTTGGTTGAGACGTACCGACCGGCTATGACAGCTAGACCCGTGCAAGCCGTGTGACCAATGACGGTCCCTAGTGTCACGAGATAAACGTTCTTTCAAAGGTGGGACTGCGTGAGCCCAACCATGAGACAAAAGTGAGAAAATACCCACGTGCGCTGCACCCAACGCGATGGTTGCGAACTGACTTCTGTCACCCCACTCTCCCACGAATGTGAGGAGAAATGACTGAACGAAGACAGGGCCCAAGACGAGATTGCAAAAGTTGCGCGCCCCATCTACAATGGAGGATGTTGGCGCCTTTCGAGGGCTTGTGGGGACAGCGGATGCTTCGCCTTCCTCGAGACGCTCCAAGGGGATGGAGGGGCCATTCGATTCCATGGTTCCCATCTCTGCAGCGTCTGTCTCGATCTCCTCTGCCGCTTCTCGCATCTCCTCCTGCATCTTCTCTGTCCCATTCTGCATCTCCCGCGCTTCCATCACCATTTTGAATCCAAACGCCAAGAAAAGTACACCGGCGGCGAAATGAATCCATTGTTTGGGAATAAGTTTTGGGAGAAGATGGCCCATTTCGGCGGAGAGCAAGGACATCAATAACAGCGAGCTGAAGGCGCCTGCAAACACGACGAGGCGAGGGTGGCGCATTGCCAGAATGGCCGCGATGAGGAATGTTTTGTCGCCTATTTCTGAAAATAGAATCATGGCGAATGAGCGTAGGAGTGTGTGGTATGCCGAGTCCGCGCCATCGTTAACCGTGGACATCGCCCTGTGTGCAAAAATGCGAAAAATGAGTGCGCACAGAACACACCTCCTGCGAACCTACTTCAACCGAGGTAGTTGGGTGGGCTAAAGTTGAGCAGTATGGGAGTCCCAAGGTCGTCAATGTCCAATTTATGTAGTAACAGATGGAACACGTGACTCGCAGTACATGGGCATGGTACGTACACCGCTCCCTAGATACACACGCAAATCCCACAGCACCCGGCATAAACCACGCCACAAGTTCACAGGTATAATTCATCAGACCATTCCTTGTACTTCTCCGCAGTCTCCATCAAACTCTTTCCCTTCCTGTTCGCGAGTTCAAGCACATTTCTGTGGAGAGGGAGTCGCATTGGGGGATCTTCCAGTTGCGATACCTTATCGAATGCAACGCAAGCTTTCTGGGGATCGCCATCGATAATGAAACTACCTGATTCTAACGCAGCACGCCATTTAGAGCCACCAAGTTCGGAATTTGTGTATTCGGGATGGGGTGGGACAACCTTGCGATTTCCCGAGCCAATCTCAGTGCGGAACGGCCCAGGTTGAATGATGGTAATCTATTGATATTAAGCTTTCATATATCAAGTGATGACCACATGCAGCACGTCTCTCTTACCTTGATGTTCCACGCGGGATCCAATTCAGCTGCAAGCGCTTCAGTCAATCCCTCCAGAGCGAATTTCCTGGTCGAGTTTGAACTCAAAAGGTGGCCCAACAAGAAGAAACTCACGTGGCACTGTAATAACCGTAACATGCTAAACCCATGATCCCCAGCCCAGATGACATTTGAAGGAGCCTGCCTCCCCGGGGTTGGTTAACATCTCTGAAGAATCGCACTGCCTCCCGGCTGACTTGTGCAGCACCCCAAAAATTGATGTCAAACAGTGCTCGTGCATCCTTGTCGTTGATGGATTCCACCTCCCCATTGATCATCTGCCCAGCATTGTTGAAGACGACGTCCACACGGCCAAATGCTTCCTGGGCCTTGGCAAACGCCACCGCAATCTCGGTAGACTCAGTCACGTCCAATTTGACGACGACGAAATGCGTGGGCGGGTATCTGTAAACGAGATCGGACAGTACTTCGGGATTGCGAAGAGTAGCAACGACTTTGCAGCCATGTTTCAAGAGATACTCGGTCAAGAGGCGACCAAAGCCGGAAGAAGTTCCCGTGACTGAAAGTAGGTCAAGATCCGATAAATCTCGAATAATTGAACTTACTGAACCAGACTCTGGATTCAACCATGGTAGAGACTGTGTTGACCGACACGTTTGTGGATGATCTCGCGCCTTTTTATTGACTAATGGCCCGGGTGACAGCATCAAAGATTGGTGGCGGCGATAGGTAGACTGAAATTGACAAGGATTGCCCACGCAAGCTATGTTGCCGACCCCGGATGAACCGGGCAGGCAGGCTTTGATCGCCGATGCCACGGTGGATGTCGCAGAGCCCTAATACAAAGGGGGTGACTGAACTTGAAGGGGTAACACATCCTCTTTGGTGGATAGAATTACTCACTCTTACAGTAATAGTGCCCGAACCTCGGAGAGAATTCATCAATATTCACGATGTCATCCATTTATTCGGACTATAAGTGATGGTGCAAGTTATCATGTACCTGGTCGCTTCGTCATGTGTGGTTTGAGTGTCTGAACTCTGAAGCAGCATAAGCAATTGTGTCGGCGATTTTCCGAAACCTCGAAACCGTTGGCATAAATTTAATAGTCCAATTTTCAAAGGTGGGTCTCGAAACAGAGTTTCGGGGTTGTTGCCCCTAGGGCCATGTTGAGACGACTCGAACAACCAATCACGTTGAGCTATAGCGCTAGAAGCTCACCACTGGTGGATGCTTGAAGTGAGAGCGGATGACGGAACCTGACCCAGTCGTTTACTAGTACGCGTCACGCGCGTCACACTTGGTTATGTTTAGACAGCCAATCACGGGGCTACTCGAGCGCTACTCTCTCAGGCTGGCAGGCTGGCACATTGATGGCCAACGCCGACGTTGACAATGGTAAGTATGTCAAGAACCGCACTCAACGAGACAGTCCAGTGACCAGTCCTCAGATAATTCCTGTCAGGTGCTTCACGTGCGGAAAAGTCATCGGTGACAAATGGAACGCGTACCTCGAGTTGCTCGCCAATGACACGAGCGAAGGGTAAGCCTGTTTTGTCCCTCTACCCTATTTTTTCAGTGTTAACGCTGGACCGCAGAGATGCCCTTGACGAGTTGCAATTGAAGAGATATTGTTGTCGTCGTATGGTGCTCACGCATGTCGATCTGATCGAGAAGCTCCTACATTATAATCGTACGTCATCCTGGTTGTCGTTTCCTTCAACCTACTTACCAAGTTACTCTGTTCGTAGCGATGGAGCGTGTAAAAGACAAGAACAATTAGGAGTTTTGTTGTACCGCCATGTTTTCACAACTCGCTGAAAAGGATCCTTCTGTAATCATACCTGCTGTGGACTACACCCGCTAGTCACATTGCTGAAGTCATTCCTCCACGAACGTGCTACAGTGCAGCACGCTTGATGATCGCAGAATAAGTGAACAGGTTGAGATTCCGTCTGACATGTTTTTGTGCTCCCAGGAATGCGTTGGGCCACAGTGTGGCTGTACCGCAATCACGCACAGACAGTATCCACCAGGACCGAGTTCATCATCTCATGTACCGTCAACATGCATATCATTCGTGAGCGCTTCTCCTGGAGTGGCTATGAATACAACCAAGTTACTCTGAAGAGCAGGACAGCGGACAAAATCGTTAGTTCTAGTTCTAGTTCTACCAAGAATTGTCAAGCACTACAGCGCCGCCTTGCCGCGGGGTTCGAAGGGTAACAACAATGCAATGAACCCTGCCACAAGGAAGATCGCCCCAGCCACCCAAATTGGAACGGATGTGTTCAAGTTGGCATACAATGCAATTATGGGCGCCTACACCACCGCCAAAGTCAAGTCAGTTCAGTGTTACATATCCCAGGTCGACCACCCAAGTCAGTCGACCCCCGTCAGCTCGCAGACCACTCACCATGATACCGAATATACGGTTCGCACTCGAAACGATGGCGTTTCCGGTTCCTCGCTCCCTTGTCGGGAACAACTCGGGCGACACCGCATACAACACACCGTACATCACGTTACTCGTAAAGCTGTATCCACAGTTCCATCCAAGCAGCGCGTTGGACGTGCGTGCCGTTGTTGACGCGAGGATGAACACCCCAGTGAGAACTAGAAGCACCTCGGTTTTCGTCGACAAGGCAAGTGTGGATGACACATACCAGTGAATATGGAAAGGGTACCACGGCGTCCGAGGTACGGCAACTCTACACAGTACCCTGCCATGAGGGCACCAGGAATGCCAATTACGCTCAGGATAATTTGCTTGGGTCCGAGTCAGTGCTTCGAAAGGTAGATCACAACTCAGTCACTGACATTGCGGTATGTGATGTACACGGAGCTGTCACCAAAATCTGCTCCCCTACTTTGGAGACTGGTAGAGGAACCTGGTAAACTGTGCAGCGGATGAGGACGGTCATATCACGTACTAGTATGTCACAAAGCCATTGTACCTGATTCGGAGCTGAACGTCTAGACCGAGTACATGCAAGCGAAATCAACTCACAATGGGAATGCCAGACCGATAAGTGCTGCGGTGATAAACCGACGTCGATCAGCCAGGCCGCTACCTAGAACAAACGACTTACCCCACAAAACGATCAGCAAACCAGTCGAGTACGCCAATTTCCGGGTCGCAAACAAGGGCTTGACATGGCCAGAGTCAAATATCGCGAGTTTCCTCTTAATTGCAGCAAGCGCTGACACGTCCATCTTGACCTCCTTTTCCGACGAGCCGCTTCCGAGTTTCTCAGCACTTTTGAGGTGCTCCACAGTGAGATTGCTCGTTTTCCCATTGTAATCTGCAACTTTGTGGATAATTTCAACTGCTGCTTCGTCCTTGCCACGACCCATGAGGAACTTTGGGCTTTCATAGAGGTTGAAAACGAAGAAGCGCAGAATCCAAAGAAACATCATCAGTCCGCCCATGGTATATAGGAAGTAACGCCAGCCCTCATTCGAGGCCTTTGGACAAGGCGCGGGGGGACCCGGACACGAGAAATCGGATATGAGTGGCCAAGCAACCTGTTCGAACAAAATGAGGTGAAATCGGCTTGAAGCGGGCTCATCCATACCAGACTGCCTAATAACTGCCCGAAAGCCCACCAGATGGAGAGCACAGTGAGTAAGTATTGATGGGAAGCCGGGATAAACTCTGGTAGTTGCTCAAGCGGCACATAAGGAAAAGCACGACAACAAACTGACCAAGAAACACAGCGGAGTCTACCGGCAAGTTACCACCCACACCGATCGACCAGACAGCGGTGAGTGAACAGAGAGCGACAAAATTTGGTGAAGCTCCAGCCGCGATTGCGAATACTCCGGTGATAAGGAGGGTCAGGTTAAACGCCCACCTAACCGGGGAATGTCAGCCGCCCATCCAAATATAGCGACAGAAATAAGCCTCACCGGCGACCCCAGATATCCGATGTGACACCCCAGAAGGCAGCTCCAACGAGCAGTCCAATGTTTTGAGCAAGTTTGAGGAGTGGACCCTCGACTTTGAATTCGTACACGACAGGGCTGAGGATCAGACCAGTAACAATCTAGGGCATTGGATGACCCATATCAATCAATCCACCGTTAGGACTCCGGGAATATGCCAAGCCATACCGGCCAGAGGTTATCGCTGATTTCCCATATATGTCAGCGACTCAGTTCGATGGGGGATGATAATGCCACTGACGATAGCCAACCAAAGCCAGCGACGACAAATAAAAACCACTAAGTAGGGTCGGTGTCAATGGAATACACCACGAAGATAGCAAGAGGGATACATGGAAGAGGGCGCGAATAGAATAAACTTGCCTGGTATTTTCCCATGCCGATATCTTGCAGTGCATCGTTCAGGATCCGTGCTTTGGCTTGATAGACCGGATCGAGTGCAGCCTCGTCATAGACGTCCTGTGTTTCAGCTTCAAAGACCCGCTGCGACACGCCGCCATTCTTCTCGTTGGGTTTACCTTCCTCTGAGGACATGGTGGCGAAGAGAGAGCAAGAGGCAAATAGGTCGGAAATAGAGATAACGTTTCATTTGCGGTCCTGGAACGCCTCATTTTTATATGTGGAGTATACGGTGGCGAGTTCGGCATGGCTTCTGGCGTCATTTGCCGCCAGCGTGGGACTCGTGGCTGCTATGCATCAAATGTCATGGTCAACGACGTCAACGTTTCACCTCCTGCGGGCCGAATCGAACGTGACTGATTGATCTGACAGTCCATCACAAAAATTACTTACAAAAACACCAAGACAAGGGAGGCCGTATATGGTACCGTCATGAATGTTGTATTCGGATGACTCACACATTCTTGAAGGGACAAAAACCAAGACGCTGTTCGAGCAGTTGATGATCGCGGCTCATAATCAAGTTACCTGGAACGTTTCGGTTCCTCCACGTGCAGGGGGAATGCCGTGCGCCCGGGCGCTTTTGATATAGTGGCTGACGCCAGCGATGCCAGACCTACGACAGAGCATGGATCTTCTCTACTAGCACGTTCTTACCCTTGACCTCGCTGTCCTTCATCCGAGCTACGAACGCGTCGTCGAACCAGCCCCTCACTTGGTTTTTTTCTTCATCACTGCCATCCTCACGTATTCGCTCCAACAGCTCGGCGACGACAAAGGCACCCTCGCCCTGCGCGATCGCGACCGTCGTGTCCTTGCCCACGATCGAGAGGAACAGCGAGGCTAATTCGGACGGCGAGAACGCGGGAGAACGTATGACAGATCGGTCCGAGTGAGAGAAATGGCCACCCTGGAGGAGACTTTTGTACATGCGAGACGTGTGCGGGAGATCGATCGCATGCGGTCTCGCAGGATCTTCCGACGGGTAAGCATGTGCTAGAGCCTCAGCGAGGGCTTTCAACGCGGCCGTCTTTTCTGTGAGGAGCGTCAGCATGCTGCACAAACGAGGGCAAAAGAAACCAAAATGACCTCCTTCGGCGTATAGCACGATGTCCAATACGAGCAGGCTGCCACCGGTGTCTCTCGCTGTCTCCGCGCCGTTCTCTGCGACAAACTGCAACAGTGCCTCGCTGGCGGCTATCCGGATCTCGCTCTGTCGGACAACGTTGTCTTTTTTGCTTGTCTTGGCCCGTATGCTGTCCGTTTCGGCTATCACGGCGATTTGTGCGGGAGTGAAATGTCTTCGTGAACGTGGTACGATGAGATGGAAAAGGGAGCGTCTGCCCTGAGGACTCGTTGCGAGCGAGGCTATATGGGATATAATGTCGGACACGAGCGATTTCGCAGTAAGTTTGGTATCGCTGACGGGTAACGTCAACGGTTTGTTCCTGGAGAGGAAACATAAAACCTACTCGATAACGTCGAGCGCTGTAAATAACACTAGCTGGGCTTCGTCGTCTGTACACATCCGTTCGACGTGGGGTTTTATCACTTTGATGATATGTTTCCGATCCTGGAATGATACGTCTGACGTGTAAAACTGGCAAGACTAAGAAACTAACCTTTGCGGTGCCTCGTACGATGAATTCACGGACCGCCCTACTGCCATCCTTGGTATGCACCATTTCGGCTAGAACATCTTGACAACTTCCACAGCTTTCAGCGTGCTGCACGACGCATATGACCACACATACTAACCTTTCGAATATTTCTCTACGGAGCTTTTCTCGCTCGAATTCTTCTTCGAGGCTGTCGACCGCACACAGAAGCTCCCATAAAGCGCGATGTACAATGGCATGCGTAATGGTCCCTTTGTCAGGATTATTAAATCTGTTGTGTGTTGAGCATCCGTTACTGGCATGAACGCAGCTGTACCCACATTGTCGTTAGACTTTCCTTCAGAGCAGCGAGTAAGCGCTTGCGCCTGTGACCCTCGACGCCTTCAAGCAATCCACGGAGTCCCTTTTTGGCGGTTTCGATATCCTGAGCCGTGCCTCGACTGGTGGAAAAGAGCGCTGCTTCCTTGCCGTAGAAATCCCGTAACAGGATCGAGCGCTCATAGGCATTTGCGTAGAGTTCGAATGCGTCAGAGAGCACGCTTGAAGCTTCTCGATGTAGGAGGAGTTTGAGAACATGAGACTGGAACTCTAGCAGTATCGATGCACGGTGTGCTGGACAAAACCTGATAAGTTTCGTGACCAAAAACTTGGGGGGGGCAGATTCAGAACCCGAGAACGACGGCGACGGCGATTATTGATACTCACTTTCGAGTACTTGCTCCGAGCCAACGCCTTGTAGTGTCCCTTGAGCTCTTTTGCGACCTGATCCCTCTCCTTCTGACCGCCATGCTTGACGATGGTTTGTATGATTCGGCTTGCGTCGTGCTTGAGCACAATGTCCTTTACTTTTCCGGTCACGATGTTAAGCAAATCTTGAACGTGCTTTTGGCGTTCTGTCTGGGAGATGTTCTTTTGGCGGGCTAGGGACCAGACGCGCTTCGCGTTGGCGATGAGTTGAGAGTGAGGTTTTGCGGCTCTGCGCTGTTCTTGTAGCTCGCGCTGGGCTTTATGTGATTCCCTCGTCGCTGATTCATGCCATGCATCAGAATGATGAGACCTGCGAAAACACCAAAGTGCAGACCGATTGCATCTTTTGACGGCCCGTTGTCCACGTCCATGTCATCACCAAGGCTCTCTTCAGTGTTCTCCTCTCCGCTCTCCACGTCGTCTTCATCAGAGTCTGCTTCGTTCACCTCCTTGACCGGAAGTGTCACAGGCTGCCTCCGCTTCCTGACGCTTTCATCGCGGTGCTTGGATGTCGCCTGCTTCGAGATATGGGCTTTCTTGGCCTTTGGACCAATTTGAGATGCTGCAGGTCTTTTTTTCTGAGCAGCCGACATCGTTTTGTGTGAACGAACTCAAAGACGATCCGCTGTCAGCTGATTTTTGCAGCACGTGACCTCAAACTTGATCGCGTTGACCAACTCTGCACGGCTTAGCGGGCTGCTTAGATGTTCTCCTCGAATCTAGCGCAGGTCGATGGGGTCGGCGTTGTTCCATCTATGAATGTTTCCTGCTGGCGTAGCCTAGCTCGGAGCGACGTAAATGCGAAGACGATGGTTCCATTGACACGACTCGGATGCTGGCATGTTATTTATTTCTGGCGTTCCCCCCGGGGTCGGAAGATGTAACCCACTGGACGTGCCAG
>QFES01007757.1:0-11962 GCA_003316375.1 Tylopilus plumbeoviolaceoides
CCAGATTCCTGGCAAAGAGGAGGCGGAACAACAGTGTTGGATCGATTGGCACCGTCTGGTTAGCCTCCGCTGACAAGGTATTCACTCCCACCACCTAGTTCTAGATAAGTCACTCGCGTTCATTGTTTCTTTTATCTGTACTAGTACTTTACGATTGTTGTCCATACGTTTCGTCAAATATTTATTTAGCCGATTGTGACGTGTTCGGTGGTTCACGTACACTCCGAGTCACTACTATGTCTTGTAATAAAAAAGCAACAAACCACACCGTCATCCCAGGTTCTTCTACGGACCGTCATGGCGTCCTCAAAGTCGCACAAACGACTGGGTTCTGACGAAGTCGGAGCTCCTTCGTCCAAGAAGCTGAGCCTGAGGATCACAAGTCCCGTTCATCGAAGCTATCGAAGCACTAGGGGCACGGGCGGTGCTGTGGAACAGCTCAAAAAAGTTGGGATTGCTGTTGATCGCTTTCAGAATCAGAAGCCGAAAGTCGACTCCTTCGCCTCTGCTGGCGAAGCCCGTAACCCAATGGCACCTCAAAGTCCCGGCCGCTGCCGACGAAGGGTAAGGTTTTCGAGTCTCGACATATCCCAACGTATCACTTAAGGTACACCCTTAGGAGGTGGAGTCACGATCGTCACCCCTGAGGCCGAACACTCTTTCCAATGGGCTCAAGATCGTTGCCGACGCATGCGCTGTTCAGCAGCATCGGACGGACTCGTTCTGAAAAGATGCCATGGGCTCACTCAAGGTATGTCCCAGGTTAAGTGATAGCAACACTCGAGGTTGAACGTGGTCTCCAACATGTCGCAAGGTTTCCGACGCACGCTGTAAGAAAGATAGTCAGTGTGGGATGCAAGTATAACTCGTCCCAGGGGTTCTGAAGAGGATAGAAGAGAGAGGGTTTGCTTCCAAACCTATCTCGAGCGCGTGCAAGAGAATCCGGAGCGCGGGAAACACGGAAACGGAAGTCCGGACACGGACACGGAAACCCGGAGACGGATCCGGAAACAGATGGGAAAGACGAAGGAAAAGGGGAAGGGAAACGACTCGGAGATGAACCTGCACACGGGCAGGTGACCTTCAGACTGCAAGAAGATGGTCTATTCCTAGCTAGACATGCTCTTAAGTAGGATATAGCTATTGGAAATGCTACATGAAAACTTCCAGGGACCCTGTCGTCCCTGTCAGACGCGAAGGAAAATAAAGAGGGCTGCCTCTATGGTATGGCAGTGACAGCGGCAAAGGCCTAGAGCCCCGGCACGTGATGTCCAAAGTGATATGAACAACGACAAGAAGTCCGGACGACCCGGACGCGGAATAACGGACCGGAAACGGAACGAATACGAACGGATTGGGCGGATCGGACACGGATTGACACGGATTGATGTGGGACGGCGACCCGGAAAGCTGCGAAAGAGGGGGTTTCAACCGTAGCGAGTGACGAACTCCTACAACGCGTTGCTCAACAGAAGCGTCAGAAGGATGACTCAGGCTCGGCTTCAGATGGCTCTTCGGAAGAGGATGACAGAGGGGAAAACGGTTTAAACGAGGAAGTCACAGGAGTTGAGAGCAACAATGATGTGGATGCTCGACACTTTGGGCTGGAGGAGTCGAGTGATGTGGACATAGTACACACATGCTACTATACCTTCGCCCGCGATCTAACATACTCTCACAGGGCAAGCCTGGGCATGCTGACGAATGGCACGCGCAAGAAGTAAGTACACTACCAGTGAACATGCTTGACTAGTTCTGACTTCATCGTACAGGGTGCTAATGTTCTCAATGATCATCACTCCAGGAATCGGCCACCTCGACCACCTCGGCCTGCTGACCTAGTGGCCTTACGACAGCATGCCGACAAGCATGATGTGGCTGTCACCGATGACAACGGAGGTGACGACGACAACAGCGACAGCGACGACCACAGGCCTCGCGGCAGGCGATACTCAAAGACTCCAAAGCAAGATGTATGCAACGACCCCACTCAGCTGAGTTTTTATCCCCCCAAATGGAAGGACTTTCTGGAAGACTGCAAAGTAGAAACACGTACGTATGTCGCAATCCGTGACCCTTGGCCTCAAAACAGGCGAGCGGCTATCAATGGGTTTATCACGCCGTGACAGCATGAACATGACCATTGTGAAGTGGCAGGACGATGAGAAGTTGGTCGAGCCCAACTATTACCCCGATTATGAACACGCTATGCGTTCGCTCGTGGGCTTCATGATATTTTAGAATGCTGTTCGCTGCTGACCGTTATTTACAGCTTTACAATGATATTGCCTCGTGGTGCAGCGAGCTCAAAAAGGCGGCGAAAGTTGTAGTCAAATCACGTTACGATCTCTTTCCCCAAGACAAAAATCTGTCCAAGGTCGCTATCCGTAAACATGTCAAAGCCGCAGCGGCAAATTTAATTGCGAAATGTTCATTTGCTCACGACGGCCAAGATGACGAGGTACGTTACCTTTTACAATTTAGATAGCAACTTTCGTCTTACCTCCACAGGGTCATACCAAGAACTTCGGCCACCCTGCAATTCGTGATATGTTACATGTCTTCCTGTACGGCCGCCACAATCGAATCGGTAATCTTCGTCCCGCTGAGTTTGGCAAGCGCGTCCCCAACAGCACTTTGTGTCTCGCTGTTACTGCGGTTTGTCCAAAATGCGTCATTCCTATTGGTTCTGTACTAATTTCCCTCCAATAGATCAGATGCATTCTTGATGGTTACAGGACATATGGCAAGGCCAAATTCCCTCAGTTTTCAGGTGATCTTTACTGTGCGAAATGGCACAAATTCTGCAGTCTTGCCACGCGACTCAAGCGGAACGAGTTGCATGCCCGCAAGCTTCATGAGATGTGCTGTGAGATTGCTCGCTCTGGAATGTGAGTCTTCTAACATTGGTTGTAACCCTGTAACCTGAGGCTCATGTCGACAGTGCGGGCGGTCCTATGGATGGGACTTGTGAGGATTCAAGTGCGGACTCGGATGATGACGAATATGGCATTCATCAGCAAATTCAGATTTTTGTGTACAGTGTTGTACAAGAAAAAAAAATTGTTTCTATATCTATTCACAGAGGTCCACAGGGGCCCACAGAGGCCCACAGAACTGAAGAAAAACACAACTGAAACACTTGTTATACATGTGCCTGTACAATGCTGTACAGTGCTGTACAGGGCTGTACAAGGGGGGACCTTCCTGTGGCTAAGTCAGAGATTTGCTGATGTTGTGCTCGATTAGAAATACTAGTAGACACAGTTACGAGGTGACATTGAATGGTATTAGAAGCCTAATGGCACACTTTGACAACCTTCCCAACGCTGTCCGAGCAATCTCACCGAAAGGATGTATTTAGGCCGAGGATGGGTGGCGTCAAGGCCACATCATCACTGCCACGAGCGCCGTACCGCTGACGCACGACATGACGACGCTTACCGTATGGATAGACGGGTTGTATTGAGATGTCATTCCCAACACCACATCCATGTCCTTCCCTCCCATTCTGATACCTTCAAGCTCTCGTACTCGTGATCCGGGGCAAAGCCAACATGACCAACTTGAAACTTCTCACGAACTTGAAGACTGGCATGGCACAAGTGTGCAGCTTTATCGGCAATTCCCTTGTTCGCAAGACTGCCCACTAGTATGTACCCATGCTTGCATTTAACGACATTCCCGAGACATTCACCGCCTGCGAGCCCCATTGTTATACGGACACTTGTAGCCCAAGCAATACCCTCTGCCGCAGGGGCTGGTATCAGTGAGGGCAGCGGTGCGAATCTCCTGCGTCACTCCTTGCTGCACTGTTGGGTATGGATGTCGAGCAAATCAGTGACAACATGCTCATTACCAGCTTTGGTTTGGACTCCCTCACGTAGGCTTAGAGATTTCTTTGCAGATCCTTTCTTAGTTGGCTCTTCCAGTAACTCAGTACAGCAACCAGCTCAAGTCATGGGAATTCAAGTCGGTCAAATCGAACTTCCATGACCGTTGGTACTCTGAATAAGCTTGCCTATGATGAACCTTACATGACCGCTCCATCCCCTCACCAGTATTGCATCTTCGCATCTGGCTGGCTCAGGTATGGGCTCTCCTGATCTCTAACATAATCGTTGCTTAATGCCCCACTCTAGCGCGAGCACGTCAGTGCTCGTAAGCGTGCTGTCAGCAAAATCGATGCCAACATGTCGCTTTATGGAGTCACCCAGTGGGATACGCACGAAGGTTACTTCGTCACTATCACGCCAGAGGCTCCTCTCGATGCCGATCACATGAGAGAAGCCATAGGAGAGGTTGTCCAACGCCACTTTGCGTTTACGTGGAACGGGGAGCTGGGAAAGCTCAAACAAACCATCTACCCGAACACTGACTTAAAGACTCCCCTCATTGACCTTTCTGGAGAACCCGATTCCATCGCGAAGGCCTACGAAACGAGTCTTGTGCTCAACAACGATCCCGACTTCAAACTGGATCGTCTGCCTCACCATGTTCGACCTTGGCGACGATGGTTTCTCTGGTGTTTTCTTCTATGAAATGCTCAAGGTCCACTTGGAGGGCCCCGAGAGCTACCCGGTGTCAGTATCCACCACTCTGATTTCAGCGACTGGCTTTCGAAGACATCTGAGCACAGGGCCGAGCTCCGTGAACAGCAACTGCAATTCTGGTTGGAGAGACTTGAGGACATACAACCCCTTCATCTCACCCTCGCGACACCCTCCGATGTGAACTGGCGCCATTCACACAGATTGAGGCCAAGATCGGTGGACACAACAGGACGAGGATGCGATAACGATGCGTGTTACAATTTCACCCTTTTTCATCATCCTCATTGGCTAACGTATCATATGATCCTTTTTCCTTTTTCCATTGGTTTATCGTATGACTCCACCTTTTTACTTGTACAGCCTCGACTGTGCACGGCTGTGTACGCAGCATCACTCATCCATACATAGTAGTTCATAGCTTGGTCTGTGCCCATCTTGTCTCAGTATTTAAACCCATGTACAGTAGAGTAAACGGCAGTCTTATCCACTTGTTCAATTCTCGCCTTAGGCTTGAATACGAATTAAGGGTACCGCTCCCTATCTTCATCTACTCACTTCGGACTTGATGATTAGTCTTGAAGCATCGAACACTGGTTATCCGTTGTCTTGCCCTCGAGCGTTACGACTCAAAGTCTAAGTCGTTACACTTGGATAAGACTACCTACTTGAGCGCAAGACGTTGCCTCAGAAGATTTTACCTTCTACGCGAAGAATCGATATTCGCTACCCCGATACGATACATCAGAAGAATTGCCCAGAACTAGGTTGGAAGATACTTAGTAGTAAGCAACGATGTCGGACCCATTCAACATGGATGATCTCAAAGCGGCACTCATTGATGCCATGAAAGAAGGCACGAAGGCCGAAGAGACGACGAAGAAGATTGCCGAGCCAGGCAAATGGGACGGTGACAAAAAGAAATTCCGTCTATGGTGGACAAAGATACGACTTTGGGTTTCGACTCAAACCTGGAAGTCAGATAAAATACGGGCCACAGCGGTCCTGCTTCGTCTCGAAGGCAAGGCGGAACCCTTCGCCCAATTAACGATGGAAAAGTATCTTGACGCCGAGACAAAGAAAGACAAAGATGGAGACCTACGCGGAGAATCAGCCTGGCCCGATTGGGAACAGCTCCAGGAGGAAGTAACAAGCTTCTTCCAGATTAAAACTCTTGAGTACCAATCGTATCAGGAACTGAAGGCCTTTCGACAAGGAACTATGCTCACCGCAGACTTTCTCCAAAAGTTCGACATCTTGAAAAGAGAAGCAAAGGTGTCGGAAGGAGAAGCAGCGCACCTACTCAAGCAAGCGGTTAGGTTCGCTACTTACCAGCAGGTCTCTCTCCACTGTGAGATCGAGGACGACGAATACGAAGATCTGTATAGGCAATATGATGCCTATGGGAAAACTCTCGAAAGAATCCATGAGGAACGAGGAGCGGCTAGAGCGGCTCAGGCCCCAAAGCCTTACCGAGGACAATACCGTCCTTCTCAGGGCCAACAAGGGCAAAGCCAACCAAGGTTTACGCCCACAGGGACACAGCCCGGCCGTGGAGCTCCCATGGAGATAGGGATGCAGTACGCCGGTGATACCCGTACTTGCTATAACTGCGGAGAAGTAGGACACATCGCCCGAAATTGCAAAAAGCCGAAGAAGACCAACACGAGGTCTTCGGAACTCGCACCGACGCAGCCGCAGACAACCGTAGGAGGGGGGTACGCCTCCCATAATGCTGCTTACATGACTGCAGAAGCCGAGGCCTACTGGCGAGACAAGCTCGCAGTCGAGGCTAAACAACAGGAGGCTTTAAAAGGCCAATGATTGTGAACGAAGAGGGTGTTCATAATCTAGAAGAGTATACTAATGACGATTTTCCTGTATGCACGATAGGCTCTATTTTCGGGGCGTCTTTCAGTGAAAGCGCGGCGTCCAAAGACGTGCTTAATTCCCCTATGACTAACTGCTCCACAGAAATATCGTCACAATCCCTTGAGACCCAAAAACAATTCACTCTCCGAACAAGTCTCCGATTCAAGACTACTACCGGATGGAAATAAGCAGATCTATATGCCTTACTCGATTCAGGGGCATCTAATTCTTTCATCGATCTAGACTTTTGCAAACATCATAATCTCGTTCTAAATAAACTAACTAACCCAATAATAGTAACAAATGCGGATGGCTCTGAAGGAGCAATAGGAAGAATCACGCATCAGGTCACGGTACTATTTGACGTTCAAGGACATTCCGAATATGCAGACTTCTATGTTACCGTTCTAGGAACACATTCACTCTTCATAGGATACGATTGGCTAGAACGTCACAACCCAAAAGTCGATTGGGTAAAAAGAGAATTAACGTTTTCTAGATGCACCAATCAATGCAAATTCCGACAGAATGATCGATTACCAGCCTCAATGTTCCAACGAGCCATAGAAGAAGGGCTCAAGGAAAAAGTACCAGTTCAGTATCACGATTATCTTGATGTCTTTTCACAGAATGAATCGGAACGAATGCCGATCCGAAAACCATGGGATCATGCCATAGATCTCAAACCCGATTTCGAACCAAGAAAGGGAAGAATCATTCCCTTATCCGACCCCGACATGGAAGAAGTACGAACATTCATCGAAAAGGAACTCAAGAAAGGCTATATTCGACCCTCTAAATCCCCACAAACATCACCCGTATTCTTTATCCCTAAAAAAGATGGTAAAAAACGAATGGTCATTGATTATCGATATCTCAATGATGGAACCATCAAAAACGCTTACCCATTACCGCTGATCCCTCAGCTCATAGATCGACTTAAAGGTGCCGATCTCTTCACTACCATGGATCTCCGATGGGGATACAACAATATCCGGATCAAAGAAGGCGACGAATGGAAAGGAGCTTTCGTTACCCCTCTTGGTTCTTATGAACCATTGGTAATGTACTTTGGAATGACCAATTCACTGTCAACATTCCAACAAATGATGAACGACGTCTTTAATGAGATGTACACAGTCGTCATCATCTTTATGGATGATTGTAACATCTTTACCAAAGGAAGACCAACAGAAGAACATCGAAGAATCGTCAAAGAAGTCCTTCAACGCCTACGAGAAAACGATCTCTACGTCAAGCCGGAAAAATGCCACTTCGAGCAAAAGAAGGTAGACTTCCTCAGAATGGTCGTATCAAAAGAAGGCGTTGAAATGCAGAAATCCAAAGTGGCTGGAGTCCTCGACTGGCCAACTCCGACTAGGCTCAAACAAGTGCAAGGCTTCCTTGGCCTTTGCAATTATTACCGACGTTTCATTGCTAATTTTGCTGACATCGCCAGACCCTTAAACGATCTCACCAAAAAAGATGCACCCTTCGAATGGGGACCAAGACAAGAAAAGGCATTCAACGATCTCAAGGAATGCTTTACCAAAGCACCGCTCCTTGCATATCCTGACCAAAAAAAAGAAATGCGAGTGGAAACTGACGCTAGCGAGATTGCTACGGGAGGAGTATTATCCGTAAAAGGAGAAGACAGTTTGTGGCGACCAACAGCGTTTATCTCTCACTCTTTTGATAGCGCAGAACGGAATTATCCGATCTATGACAAAGAACTCTTGGCAGTCATTTGAGCCCTAAAAGAATGGCGCCATTACCTTATCGGGAGAATTTCTTTCGAGATCTGGACGGATCACAAAAATCTTGAGTATTGGCGCAAGCCACAAACCTTATCTCCCAGACAGGCACGATGGCACGCACTCCTCCAAGAATTCAACTATACAATGTGCTACAAGCCAGGAACAACGAACGGGCGAGCCGACGCTCTTTCAAGAAGACCAGACCATGGTGATGCGGTGACAGATCACAATACTAACATCACCATATTTCCAGAAATCGTCGAAACAAATAACATTTCCTTGTCCTCCTCCTTTTACGACGAACTAATCTCCGAATCACAGAAGATCTCAGGGGACGTAGAAGGTTTTACCTTCGATGATGAGGAAAAAATATTCAAAAATAATTCTGGAAAAACCTTCGTTCCCTCCTTACTTCGTACCAAACTCCTAAACATCTGTCACGACGCTCCCATTGCCGGCCATCCCGGTCAGGCACGCACAATTCATCTTCTCTCTCGATATTTCACATGGCCCGGTATCACTAAAGATGCCAAACTTTACGTAGATTCTTGCCAGACGTGCGCCCTCACGAAGGGTAAGCAAAAGGCACCGGCAGGAAAACTCATGCCTCTTCCTATCCCCGAACATCCATGGGAAGATATTTCTGTTGACTTCATCACTGGACTTCCTCTGTCATCTTCATATGACTCAATTTGCGTTGTCGTGGACAGGTTTTCCAAAGAAGTAGTTTTCGTTCCATGCGTTAAAACCACGTCCTCCAAAGATCTAGCTCGCATTTTCAGAGACAACATTTGGTGTATTCATGGACTCCCTCGTACTATAGTTTCAGATCGCGGACCACAATTTGTTTCAGATTTCACTTCCGAACTTTGTAAACTCCTCGGGATCGACCAACAGCTCTCCACGGCATATCACCCTCAAACCGACGGGCAAACCGAAAGGATCAATCGAGATCTAGAACAATACCTCCGTGCTTACGTGGCAAAGAAGCAAGGAACTTGGGCCGAATGGATCAAATTAGCCCAATTCCAGCACAATAACGCCCTCACTTCCGCCACCGGTACTATTCCTTTCGCTATCACCCGAAATTATCATCCCCGTCTAGGTTTTGAAGGACATGCCAAGAATGCCGCTGGAGAATTTGGTAAAGAAGCAGGAAAAGCTCACGCGGAAATTAAGGAAGCCCTCGAGGCATCCCAAAAAAGGATGAAACGTTCCGCGGAGCAAAAAAGAAGCGAAGCACCGGATTATGCAATCGGCGATCAGGTATGGCTATCCACGGAACATCTCAAACTCCCATACACCGCACGGAAATTAACCCAAAAGTGGATTGGACCTTACACTATCTCGAAGGTCCTACCAAATGCAGTCACTTTACGTCTCCCCAAATCTATCCACATTCATCCAACGATCAACGTTTCCCGTGTCAAACCTTATCGAGATGTTCTAGAAGGACAACCAACCCTACGCCCTGATCCAATCGTAATCACTGAAGAAGGATACGAAGAATACGAAGTCGAAAAAATAGTGGTGTCACGAATGAAAGGACGACAACTTCAATATCTCGTCCATTGGAAAGGCTGGGATGAAACAGATCGAACCTGGGAACCGTTGGCCAATCTGACCAACGCGGATAAAGCAATTACTGAATTCCATAAAGAAAATCCATCTTCACCCAGGAAGATCCGAGGAATTTCCACTTCCGACTTCACTGCCCTCTTCCATGATTACTCAATAGACACCGCAACACGCTTCTATGCCACGTGTTTGGATTTCGAAGGAGGTATATAAATCCCCTCTTACACTCTCGACTTCCCCAACGTCTTCATCCTTTCAACCATGTCCCTCATCATATTCTTCCTCTGTGCCACCTCCGCCTTCTTCGCTTTCCTCCTTTACGTCATTGCCCATGCCATCCTCGACCGCACCTCCTCCGTCGTCCAAGAAGCGGCTCGTCAAAACACACCCATCATCGTCTCCCTCTCCCTCAGACCATTCCACGTCTTTACCTTCTCCACCATCGTATCTGCCGAGTGGAACGCCATTGGCGTCCAGCAAAGATGGGGTAAATTGATTAAGCGCCCCACTGCTGACTGGGAAAACGATCAATGGGACATCTCCAACGACGTGCCTGCTAATGGCCAGAATCAGGGTCAGTGGGGGAACTGGTAAGCCGAGTCGTCTTTAACGCCGATCCATACCCGGAAACGGATTGGATAGGCTTATCGGGTCTCGTCGGGACGACTCGATCTAAGAGGGGGGTAATGTTACAATTTCACCCTTTTTCATCATCCTCATTGGCTAACGTATCATATGATCCTTTTTCCTTTTTCCATTGGTTTATCGTATGACTCCACCTTTTTACTTGTACAGCCTCGACTGTGCACGGCTGTGTACGCAGCATCACTCATCCATACATAGTAGTTCATAGCTTGGTCTGTGCCCATCTTGTCTCAGTATTTAAACCCATGTACAGTAGAGTAAACGGCAGTCTTATCCACTTGTTCAATTCTCGCCTTAGGCTTGAATACGAATTAAGGGTACCGCTCCCTATCTTCATCTACTCGCTTCGGACTTGATGATTAGTCTTGAAGCATCGAACACTGGTTATCCGTTGTCTTGCCCTCGAGCGTTACGACTCAAAGTCTAAGTCGTTACAATGCGACGCGAGTGCGACCCCAACGGCGACAACAACAACAAACTCGATAGGACGAGGATGAGGACGTCATCATCGATGCGGCGAGAATACGAGACTAACAACGACGCTGACGACCACTCGACAGGACGAGGACGAGGACGCCGTCGATGGGACACGAGTGCAGCACAAAAGCTAACGACGCTGATGTACTCGAAAGGACAAGGATATAGACGCCGTCGTCGATGCAGCGCAAGTGCGGTACAAACGCTGACAACGACAATGACGCACTTGATAGGACGAGGATGGGGATATTGTTGTCGATACGATGCGGGTGCGACACCAACGCACACACTCAATAGGGCGAGGATGAGGACGCCGTCGTCGATGCGATGCGAGCGCAACAACACACTCGACAGGATAAGGATGGGGACGCCGTCATCGATACAGTGCGAGTGCGACACACTCGATAGGGTGAGGGTGAGGACGCTGTCGTCGATGCGATGCAAGCACGACACCAGCGCCGATGGCGACGACACAGTCAATAGGGCAAGGACGCGATGGGATGACGGTGACACCGTTGTCAATGGACGCAAGTGCGACACAAACACCGACGACGACGGCACGCTCGATAGGGTGAGGACGCGATGGGATGACGACGACACCCTCAATAGGATGACGGTGAAGACACCATCGTCGATGCGACGGCGTTAGGGTTTAGCACAGGTGAACCCCCGGGTGTCCCAGCGCTGACCTGCACCTGCACCCACACTCGTCGGGTTTTACCCACGGGACTTCGCCAATGACTCCGACGACAACGCACAGTCCCCTCACCCTCACTTTCGCCCTCTCACTTCGACCGACACAACGACTCGGACGATGACGCGACACGATGCGCACGCCATATCACCCGCCAACTCACCCTCGCCCTAGCCTAAGGACATCGACGCAACCACTCGGACGACGACACGCGCGACCCAAAGGCCTCACAGGCCTCGCAGGCCTCACCCTTGTCCCTCATGGTTCACCCCTCGCCCTTGCCCTTGCCCTCACCCTCTCTCCTCGACGACACAACGCCGACGCAACGACTCGGACGACGACACAACGCAATGCGCCGTGTCACCCGCCCCCTACTCACCCTCACCCCT
>QFES01007761.1:0-14136 GCA_003316375.1 Tylopilus plumbeoviolaceoides
GTTCAGATGCGTTGGATGCTAAGCGAGGGGTAGATGGAAAACTCCTTGTTATGACGCCCGTGGACCCATTGTTCCTCTTGATACCCATACTTCGAGCGATCAAGCAGGTAAAGTAAGTCCTGATATCGGCCGAATGCTGCTAACCATGCTGCAGCCCAGTGGCACCGGGAAATTTTGCCCAGCAGAAGATATTTTTGAAGATGCGGCAAGGCACATGGCAGAGGCAACTATATCTGGTGCTTCCCAGCATATATCACCGTCCGTGGGAGTGGAGGATATCATGAAGTTTGCTGCCCTTGACTGTACCAAGAAGGCTATGAAACGCCTATGTGACGTCAAAGGCAAGCCAAGTGGTTCATAGTTCACATATAGTGCACGTCCTCACACGACTCGTCTCAGAGATATCGGCGGAAATCACTGTATTCAGATACTCGCCCGAGAAACTCACACAAGAGTTGAGAAGGAAGGTGGCAACATTGTCAACGCCTCGCATCACGGAGATGTCAAGGTGCTTGGTCCGAAGTCTCGCCAAGGATGCACTCATGGAAGACAGCAACGAAGACTTGCTTGAGCGTGAGTCTTGATCATGTAAAAACTGTCGGCCGACCGTGATGATATCCAGTGGGAAGAATGAAACTAGCTTGCGAGATGTTGGGACAATACCTTCCTCAGGATATACAGCAGGGCCTTCTCGCTTCGTACGAGTACGTAACGCACTTAGTGCCATGTTCCCGAGGGATGCTGATGCTGCGAGTCAAATCAGCCTGTCAAAGCTCGAGGCGCACATGACAGCGCTTGCAACAGAACAGTCTTTTTTGGCGCCTGAGAACACGGCCGTCACTAAGAAGTCAAAAGCTGGTGCCCCACCGGTAGCTGAGGGGACAAAGAAACGCAAGCAGGGGAGCAAGAGTTCACAAGGGGTGGAGAAGCTGAAAAAGGCGAATGTTAGTGGGATGTCCAAGTTGTCAGCCTTTTTCACAAAGAAAGCCAATTAGCAAGCGCGGTATGCCATTAATAAGCTGCTTGTCGCTAGGAAAGGCAATTCCAAATTTTAACTCGCGTGTGAGATGCAGCCGTGAGTAGTAGTTGTGGTTGGATCACCTGTGAGTCGTGGACGGCCGCGCTGAATCCATGGAACAGGTTCCGCATGCCGCCGCGTTGATTTGTGGACGTGTTCTGAAATGGAATCATGGTCAACGGTGACGGTCTTGCTCACGATGGCGTGATATCGTCTCACCGGCTATTCCGATTCCGCCGCGTTGAGCAGTTCAAAAGGACCTGCGTCAACGAATCCAATGCATCGTCATACTGCTCACTGAAAAATGGACAACACTCCTCACGGTGGCTCTTTGAAAGTGCGTCGTCTTTGTACCCGGTCCCTCAGGGGGTCCGATCGCTGAGCCTGCCTCAGGATCTTCTTGCCCGAGACGAGCCGATCGCGGCACAGCTCAGGCAAGAAACCGCAACGCTCAAGGATATTGTCCTCACTGAAGTGAGTGTGCACACATAAATCCAGGGGTCAAATTTTCATTCACGACTTCCGCCTATACAGCGTCAACTTTGTGATCTTGAACTCATTCTCAATGGTGGATTCAGCCCGCTCGAAGGCTTCATGAACGAGAGCGACTACAACGGGTAATCATCTCTCCGATTCCAGCCTATCGATTCTAATCACCATATACAGCGTTGTGGACACCCTCCGACTCTCTGATGGAACTTTGTTCCCCATGCCCATTACCCTCGATGTCTCTTCCGACGATATTACTCGTCTCGGAATCAACCCTGGCGCTCGCCTTGTGCTCCGTGACCCTCGGGATGACGAGGCCCTGGCTATTATCACCGTCCAAGATGTCTACAGCTTTGACCGCGTCAAGGAAGCCATCCAAGTCTTCGGCGCCGACGACCCTGCCCACCCCGCTGTCAGCTATCTCCGGAACCGTGTCAAGGAATATTACGTCGGCGGTAACGTGCAGGCTATACAAGCTCCTGCACACTTTGACTACGTTGCCCTCCGATGTAAGGCACTTTTACCCACTGGCATGTTAACCGGGTCGTCTAATGGTTCCACTAGATACCCCTGCTGAGCTGCGTGCCCACTTCAAGAAACTCTCATGGAACAAGGTTGTCGCATTCCAAACCCGTAACCCGATGCACCGGGCCCACCGTGAACTCACTATTCGCGCTGCCCGTCAACGTCAGGCTAATGTCCTCGTTCACCCTGTGGTTGGCCTTACCAAGCCTGGTGATGTGGACCACTACACCCGCGTGCGCGTCTACGAAGCTATCATGGCCAAGTACCCCAACGGTATGGGACACCTAGCGCTCTTGCCTCTTGCCATGCGGATGGCTGGCCCCCGCGAAGCAGTCTGGCATACCATCATCCGCCGAAACTTTGGTGCGACACACTTTATTGTCGGACGAGACCATGCTGGCCCTGGAAAAAACTCTCAGGGCAAAGACTTTTATGGCCCATACGACGCCCAACAGCTTGTGGAGAAGTACAAAGACGAGCTCCAGATTGAGATGGTGCCATTCCAACAGATGACCTACCTTCCTTCCACCGACGAGTATCAGCCTGTTGACGAAGTCCCTGCTGGCGTGCAGACTCTCGACATCTCTGGAACTGAACTGCGCCGGCGCCTCAAGACCGGGGCACCCATCCCTGACTGGTTCAGTTATGAGTAAGTGCAGCGGATCGCCTTCAACCAGATTGCAACTTACGGTGTTCGTGTAGAACGGTCGTCAAGAGATTGCGTGAAAGTTACCCGCCACGCAACAAGCAAGGCTTTATCTTGTTCCTCACTGGCTTGCACAACTCTGGCAAGGACGTCATTGCCAAGGCCCTTCAAGTTGCATTGAACGAGCAGGGTGGCAGGAGTGTTTCCCTGCTTCTCGGAGAATCCATCAAAAACGACCTGACTCCCGAGTCGCTTACCGCCGAGGAACGGCACGAGAACATCCAACGTATCGCCTTCGTTGCAAGCGAGTTGGCACGAGCCGGCGCCGCTGTCATCGCTGCACCGGTGGCTCCCGAGGAACGTTCGAGGACACTTGTCAAAGACACCGTCGTGTCCACCGCTGGTGCAGGAGGCAACTTCTTCCTTGTCCATGTAGCCACGCCCCTCGAGCACTGTGAGAGCACAGACAGACGTGGGGTGTATGCGCAAGCAAGAAACGGCACCATCAAGGGCTTTGTCGGTGTCGATGTCGAGTATGAAGCGCCAAAGAAAGCAGACCTCACTGTGAACGTTGCCACTCAGAACATCCCCTCCATCGTTCACAGTACGTCCTGCATTGTTAATTTTTTTTGGAAATCGGATGTTGACCGCTCTTTTCCCCAGGCATCATTCTCCTGCTAGAAACCAACGCATTGATTTAGACTCGCGCATCTTCATAGAACTTTGGATCTAGCGTTGCATATCTGATACCATTTGTAAAGTATTCGATAGTTGACTGTTCATCTAATTGATGAACGTAAGTACGTTGACTAAGACTTGGTGAGGGCGTGGATAAATTGTTAACCGACGTCTCGGTGTGGATCCAGTTCCTCTTCGCTTTCTCCGAGTGCAGTCATGTTGTCTCTACTCCGACGAGGACCGCGTTCGTTCGGACGTCCGAGTCTGTCACATCCTTATCGATCATCAAGTGGCAATGCCCCTCGTCTTCCTCTCAACTTGGCTGCCACACGCGCCATGTCAGCCTACCACGGAGAGTCTGCTGTCCGTCCCAAACCGGACAAGGTCCTCGAGGACATCGCGGACTATGTCCACAACTACCAGGTCACTTCGGACCTCGCGTTTGAGACCGCACGTCTTTGCCTCATTGATACCATTGGCTGTGGTCTCGAAGGATTACGCTTCGAAGGATGCTCCAGGCTACTGGGGCCGGTCGTCGAAGGAACCGTCGTGCCAAACGGTGTGTCCCGTGCATCACCCGACGGCAAAAAACTGACACCCATGTAGGAACGAAAGTTCCTGGAACACACTACCAGCTGGACCCTATCCGCGGTGCTTTCAACATCGGCACGATGATTAGGTACTTGGATTTCAACGATTGTTTCCTTGCAGCAGAGTGTGAGTCCCTCTGCTCCGCACTCGAGCAGCCTTGGTCTCTTCCGTGCACGCGTTCCTGTGCGGTGCTGAATGCCTTTCGTAGGGGGTCACCCATCGGACAACCTTGGTGCCATTCTCGCCGTCGCAGACCACCTCGCGCGTCAGGGCCAATCTTTGACCGTCCGTGACGTCCTCGAGAGCATGATCAAGGCGCACGAGATTCAAGGTGGCCTCGCCCTCTTGAACTCGTTCAACCGCGTCGGCCTCGACCACGTCGTGCTCGTCAAAGTCGCCAGCACGGCCGTGGTCTCCAAGCTACTGTGAGCGTCGCATTCTGTTCGATGTTGTCCTTGTGGCTCACACGCGCGCCGCAGTGGACTCTCCCATTCCCAGACCATCGATGCTATTTCCCAGGCTTTCGTCGACGGCCAGTCGCTCCGCACGTACCGTCATGCTCCCAACACGGGTCCTCGCAAATCTTGGGCTGCCGGCGATGCGTGCTCTCGCGCCGTGAACCTCGCGCTTCTCGTCAGAAAAGGCGAACTCGGCCTCCCGTCCGTGCTCACCGCCAAGACGTGGGGCTTTTACGACGTCTTGTTCAAGGTACAGTCTTCCTTCAATGCCCTCATCACCCTGATCCCCGACGACGGCCAACCAGGGCAAGCAATTCGAGTTCCAGATGCCTTTCGGCTCGTACATCATGGAGAACGTGCTCTTCAAGATTTCCTACCCTGCCGAATTCCACGCTCAGACCGCAGTCGAGGCTGCGCACACGATTCACGCACAGCTCAAAGCCATGGGTAAATCCTCGGACGATATCAAGAGCGTGCGTATCCGCACGCAGGAAGCGGCCATTCGTATCATCGACAAGCAAGGTCCCCTGGACAACTTTGCCGACCGAGAGTACGTGTATTTCTCTTTTCTCTGGATAGGATCTGATGCCGACGACGAACGACGCTAGTCACGCCATCAGCTACATGGTCGCCTATCCGCTCATCTTTGGCGAGCTCACGTCCGAGTCGTACACCGACAAGTCTGCGGCCGATCCTCGCATCGACGCGCTACGTGCCAAGATTCACTGCGTCGAAGACAAGACGTTCTCGATCGAATACCATGAGCCAAGCAAGCGTTCCATCGGCAACGCGCTCTTGGTCGAGCTCAACGACGGTACCGTCCTGGACGAGGTTGTGGTGGAGTACCCTGTGGGACACAAGCGCCGCCGCGCGGAAGGCACCCCGCTACTGATTGAAAAGTTCAAGAGACACATCTCCTACCATTATGATACTCCTCACCAAAAGAAGCACGTACTTTGATGACTCGGTGTCCGATGTGTCGACTGACCATATTCGGATCTACAGGATTCTGGACGTTGTTTCCAATGCCAACAACCTGTCCCAGCTTCGCGTGGATCAATTCACTGATTTACTCGTGAAGCAATGAACCATTCTTGTGTTGATTCTTGGGCGGTGGAATAGTCAGTCCACTAGCTAGTACCAGGGATGTCTGGGTTTGCAGAATGTCACGACAGTCATGTACGAGCTTCAAATTGCCGATAACAGGACTTCTTGCGATTCAACATGGATTTCATCTACCATTACAACAACAGCGCTGCACAACCCAGACAACATTATGCAGCCATCTATACAATGCACGAAAAAAGCTTTCTAACCTACAAGCCCACGCATCGTCGTTGGTTCGTTCGTCGCGGCAGACCCCCTGAGTTTCTTGTATCGGTGCTTCTTTTTGTGTCCATGTTGACTTTGTTCGTGGCATCCGCCGGTCTGCTCCCGGAGATTATGTTCTTTCGTCACTGGAAGCCGGACCTTGACAGGGGAAGTTCCGTGGTGGAAAGCAACAGACGAGGATCCCGAACTGCCTTCGACTTCAGGCACGTCAAGGATAGCGTGTTTTCGTGATACTTCGACAAAGCGTGTTTGAATGCCCGTCGTTCCATCATGGGTTGACGAGATACTATCGGTCGTTAGCTTGCCTTGCAACCTCGACGGTGTGACGGATGTCGAGAGCTCCAGGATAGCGCTATCTTCTTCGGGTACAGATGCGAGTCGACGCTGCACGGGGCAGGTCATCAAGCGGGTACTGTTGTATCCCCGGGGTATCGTCTGCGGCGATTCTGGAGAAGGAGGAGTAGGAACAACGGCCCGGGGTGAATGGTAAACGGTGTGGAATGGGACAACACTTTCATCGGCAGAAGGCAACGACGGTAAAGAGGCATTTGGAGTAACCGATTGAAGCGAAGAGAAATTTGCGACAGGAGACAATGCTTGTAGTTGTTTGATATACTTCGCGAGAGTACTTGCAGACGATGCAGTTTGTCTAAGGGGTACAGCATCCGACGCGATTTGCGGGATCTTGGCCCAAGAAGTATCTGTGCCCGTGTCGAAATTGTTGACGTGATCTTGTTCATGCAGGTCATAAGAGTGACGATGGTACTGCGTGGTATTCATGCCGGACCTATATTTTTGCGAAGAGACAGGAACTGGATGCTCAGTGGAACCAACCAGCTCGGGAGAAAACGTGGGGCAGTAAGTCAAATACGGTGAAAAACGAGGAGACCATTCAGGAGATGAAGAATTAGGCGGCGTCGGAAGGAGATTTTGGATTTGTAATTTTTGCTTCTGAAGCGCCTGTCGGTAGAGTTGTTGCTGGCGATATTGGTGGGCAATTTCGATCGAGGTTTGCCTCGCAGTGGCGGTGATAGATTCGTTGGGACGGGGTTCAACAAAAATACGAGGGTAAGACTGAGGAAGTCCTGGCGTAGCGGCTGGAACAACAGGCTCGAGTCGTCCTGGGAAGGCAGTGTACGAGTCCATGTCAGTCAATGAGGTTCGTAGCGCATGCCGGAGACGAGCAAGCTGCCATTCTAGAACGCGGTTGCTATCCATCGGAAAAACGCCCGTACCGTTCACGAGATTACCCGGGACTCCAACATTAGTCGCCATCGATTGTCCTTCGTTCCATGAACGTCCACTGACGATATCTTGACGAGCTTCGATGTCTGCTGAAACTTGACTCGAAGCACTGTGCTTGTCATCGTAAGCTTGGTGTTGTGGTCGACTGAGATGCTTTGCATGATTCACGTGGGAGGAACCTTGTGTCCGCGGCAACTTGGGAGCTTGCAAGGCACCAGAAGTTCTCTTCTTTTGCAAACGGGGTGGAACTTGACTGGGTCCATGCGAAGGTACATTTTGAGGATTATCAGAGTGGGTAGAGAGAGACTCCATGCGAACTTGAGGCTGGTCATCTGGCCCTAGACCCCAGATCATCTGGGCCACGTTATCGGGCTCTTCGATAATCGTCCCCTCGGCGCCGCTATACGAACAAAAATATTGAAATCCTTCCGCAATAAAAACCGTACAACTTACGATGGACATCTGGCATATGGCAAAGAGAGAGGTCCATGGAGGGCGGGAATGGGGCGAGGAGGAGAATTTGCCCATGTGACCCAGTCTAAAAAATTGTATAACTGGGATGGGTCAGAAACCTAGAATATATGCGCGCGAGTCACCTTCGTCTTCCTCGATGAGTGGTTCTGGTAAGTATTTTCTACGCAAAAACCCCTCTGGAAGTTGGGTACCAGTCGCGATGATAAGAAGGGACTCTGGAGAGGAGGGAGGGGAAGGCGTTTGAGGAACATCGGAAGGCGCGCGAAAAACACGGACACGCTCGTGGCGATCGTTATATGACCCAAAGGAATCACCAGCTGCCGTCGGTGATTGGTAAAGTTCCACAGAGGGCTCCAATGTCGGCCGAACGCGATCGGGCATAGACACGACTCTTTTGCCGTGGACATGGTACAGGGCTTCACTCTTGCTTTCTGGCATCGACACGATACGCCGATTCACGGTTTCTCCGGCAGAACATCGGGCGTGTTTGCGTCTGGACAGTCGACGAGAAACCAGTGGTGCGAGCATCGGGCTGATTGGGCTTTGAGGGGAAGCATATTCTCCGCCAGATCCAGTAGGTGATGACACCAGCGCCGAATGCTGGCGTCCGATTCGCACTTGCTGGGCGGGTCCAGAGCGCGTGACCGGCGGTGCGGCCAGTACCACGGCAGGGTCAGCATACGGAGAGGGAACGGTGTCTGTATCTGTCTGGACTGCTCTGTCAACGTATTCCTTGATGAGGCCCATCGGCGGCAAACGATGGCGGGAAGAGGAAGACGAGGGAGAGGGGGAGGATGAGTATTTAAGGAAGGTGAGATGGAATAGACTTTAAAGTCCGCTACTCCGCGATGAGGGTGCCGATGCTTGCCGAGACCGCTCGGGGGACAAGACAGGTTACCGAATGAGGAAGGCGGTGAGATAGGAACTTGTTCCCAAGGTGGCACTGGCAAGGTTACACGCTCCCCCCGTTCGCCGTCGCCGTCGTTCTCCTCCTCCTCGTCCCCCTTTGTCCCTGCCGCCGTCCATGTCATAGTTGACAGGGATGATCATTCCCGACGAAGACGACACTCAGAAGACAAAGGACCCTTCCGTCGCCGTCCCCACCGTTCGTTACCCAGAGCGCGCGGCCGGTCGTCGTCCTTTCAGTCCCCTGCCCGACTATGAAACATCCCAGGCATTGGCTTTTCGTGATTTCAATGAATCGCAGATCACGCTCTACAAACCCCCTCCCCGTCGCCGTTTCCTCGACTCTCGCTTCTGGAGAGCTGTCATTGCCTCCCTCGTCGTCTACGCCTTACTCACTTTATTCATTGGTGTCCCGATCATTATCCACGTGCGCTCCCTTCCCTTCCTCGTCCACTTCTTCTCTCACTTCTGCAGCAGAAAGAACTACTGGACGCGCATTCTTCCCCCCCTCCCAATGCTAACCCTGTCTGGCCGAACAAAAACACTCTCCCCTACCTTGGCGGCAGCAAGAACACTTCAAGCCCTGGCCCACCAGGCATAGTTCCTGTCTGCAATAACTGGACGACGGTCGAGTATTTCGACGGTCCCAGCTCCTTCGTCGTTTCTGCGGCGTGCGTCTCTCAGTTCTTCGTTTCCATTCCACCCTAAATGTCGCCTTCCACAGTACTGAACGCTTTGTCTCTCCAAACGGACAGTTCACCTTCACTTCAAATGCCTCCTCTACCGATCTCAACTCTGTTCTGGGCTCTTTTTACGCCGGCATCAACCCCAATGAAACCGTTCAGGATGCTGTGTTATCGGTCGTAATGCAATCGTCCGCAAGCGTTTTCAACCAATCATCCTTCTGTCTCGCCCTCGTCGAGAACTTTACAGATCTTTCTCTTTTTGTTTGTCTTTCAAGCTCAATCAAACATCTCATTGGTACTCAAAGCTCTTTCCAGGTACCGGCCGACCTCGCTCCGACAGACATTATCTTATACAATCTGACTCTTCTGTTCCCCAAAAATGCAAATCCTTCCCAAGTCGACTGCTTCTCTACCGTTCTCCCTATGTTCAATCAACAGTTCGGTTCTTTTGACGGTAATGTACACTTTGATAAGGTCACCATTGAAGGGGATTTTTCTCGGATAGCTGTTACCGTGAGCGATCTCGGTAGCGGCAACATGCATCGTCTAACGCTTAAACATCAGTCCTTACGAGCCAAGAGGATACTCGTAGACACCTCACTAGAATCCATCAAAGGTTCATTCCATGCCGAAAACTCTCTCACCCTTAGCACTGTCATGGCGTAAGTCATAAATTCGCTGATACCTATGAACCATACCAACATCTCTGTCATTGACAGCCCTATCGTTGCCAATATTAGCCTGTACAATGACCCCGATTGTCCATTCCCTACTACCCTTGATGTACACACGGCAAATAGGTTGGTCTTCATCTTATCTGCATCCTCCGCTTTGGTTCGGCCACTGACACGACTTCTTTCAGCAACCTGACCGCCAACGCCATCCTCCTTGCCCCTAACAAGGATCGCCCCACGCGACCCAACTTTATCGCCAACCTACGCACATTTTCCGGTTCCTTATCCACCAGCTTCTTGAGTGACCCTAAATCTCGGCAGTCTGCTCTCCAACTACACGCTTTCAATGACCTTGGCCCTTCCGATGTTACCCTTGACAACCTCTTCGAGGGAGTCTTCCAGGTGGCTACAAAACAGGCATCTGCATCCGTTACGCAAGGGAACACTATTGTATCAGATCCTTGGGGGTCAGGGCAACCAAGAAACATGGTGGTGAATTTGAACTCAACTACGCGGTCATATGGCTGGATTGGTTGGGGAAATATGTCGTGGGAATGGAATGCGTATCAACAGGGAGAGGTACTGGTCGAGACCTCGCTAGCGGACGTGACACTATCATTCCTGGGGTGAACCACTTGCGAAGATGGGGAACCTAGCAGGCATCTTGGTTTGCTTGCTGGCTGATCTAGCGGCATATGCCCAAATGCCTCTTATTCCATCTCCACTGCAGGTATACCATCGCACCTTGGCGCCATGATTCGATGATCGCTGCTGTCGTTGTGTTTCATTCTCGGCTCCCTCTATCCGGCAAGGCGCCCTCTGGTATGGCAAAGTGACTTCAGTGCTATCATACGTTCTCTATGATCTTAACTTAATAGACGGACTTTGCTGCACTTTTGTAACATTATTCTGCTGGCTGGACTGCGCTGTACTTGAACACAATGGAAATATGGCATTCTTTGCAGCTGGCTACCTCTTTTACTCAGACTTTCATGATACGGACATGCCTTCCTCCCATACCCTGAGATGTCTCACCAGCGGCACCACCATTACTTGCTCCGCTTCTTCTCCCCTCGGAGGGCCCATGTTCTGCCAACAGGGTGCACAAAGTAGACAAGGACTTTCGCCCAGTCGGATATCTCCTACGACGGTCAGTACGGCGGGGACTTTGGCGCAGGCTTTGCACATGTCACCAAGAGTGGGCGTGACATATACAGTCAGAGGGTAGCCAGACAGTGGATCGAGGGCATGAGCCAACCTGATCGACGAGTCACGAACCACGCGACAGTGACGTGCCACAGAAACGACACGCACCTGATCTGATCGACGACCACAAAGTGGTCGCAATTGCCGTGGTGGAGCATCCAATAAGGTTGGTTGATCCGGAGCGTGAGGGAGGCGAAAGGCGTCTGGCTCAGCGACGTAGGCGACTTGGTAATCTGCGATCGCTTCTCCTCTGGCACGCTCTGTAGATGAGCGAGGAGCTTGCTGTGATAAAAAGAAACTACTCAGTCGAAAGGTCCGTCTTGGGTGGAAAGACCTACTCTGCGTAGTCACTGCCGGGCCCTCCGTCCCCATACACGATGCCTTCGATAAGCATCAAGCATCCTTCATTGTGTGCAGTCGTCTCCCCATCATGCTCTTCGCTCTCGTATGTATATCCCACCACATGACCGTGGTTGTCCACCACCTCGCTCGGCATTTCACTTGCATCACAAGGGATCACCTGGACGAAATCGGCGAAGGTTTGAGAGGACAGCATGACATGCTGCGAGAATCGAGTGACCTGGCTGTGAATCCAGGGTACGCGATTATACACCGTGAGCATGATAAGCGCATCCCGATCCGGAGAACGCTCGTTCAGTGCCAGAGGCGCGGTCGAACTCGCCCCTGTCACACGAGGAGACGGCGGGTTGCACACCAGCGCGGCGCGGCCGGACTTTTTTACATGTTTGAACGCATTAAGGTCCGAGTGCTTGGATGCGCGCACGAACAACGCGGCTTCTGGGTTCAATCTACAGCAATGTTGGGGTCATGTCTCGCCAGAGGAACGCATGTCGCAAGAACCGCACCCCCAGCATCGAAGAGAGATCCCATCCAGCTTCTCTTGCAGCGCGCGCACATCTGGCTGTGCTTCCGCCGTCTGTGGATCCGGCAAGTGCTTTCGCTTGCGTCCTTTGGTGGGCGCGCCGCCAGCCTGGGTATGCAACGCGCTAACTGCGGCAGCGTGGGTGCGCTGCAGATGCGCAGAGAGCATGGGGTTGTCCCACACCGCCTCGACGGCAGCCTTGAGCTCGGCGATGCTGTCAATGGCACATCGAGTGTGAATGAAGGACAGACAGGCACAAATCCCGATGTGCGTACCTTTCAGAGCACTCGGCTTCTACTGTAGTCCGTTCGTCTTCGGAGAGGTTCTGCCAGCCAGCGTGATTAAGCGCATCGTTTGCTGAGGGGAAGGCGAGTGAGGCAGTCTCATCAAGAAACTTGCGAATGGAGATAGGCTCTGAAGGAGGACCGAAGAAAGAATCGTACCCTCGCGCTATGTCGACACCCATCACTGCGTAATTTCAAGCTGTCTGCGATGGCCAGCGCTCGAGTGTGCTCATCCGTGAGTTTTGAAGATCAAGTTGCCACTTAAAATTTGTGTGCGGATTTAGCAACATACGACACAGCGCATCGATGATCTTGTTCCCGACCAATTCCCGACCCGACTGTTTTCTGGCTACATGTTCTGTTCCATTCCATATAGTTTGTATGCAGACGATACATGCCATGTAAATATGTAGTTTCTGTGACATACGCTTGCCTAGCGTCGTCCTGATCGGTTTGAAGACGCAGCTTGTTTGAGTATCGCCTCTCTGGCCGCTTCCACAGCAGATTCCGAACCTACAGGTGGTCTGAGCTGGACACTCTCATCAAGACAGACAGTGCACGCACCGATGATAACAATGGTGTTATCGTCCCTGCTGACAGTGATGTCTGCACCGGTCTCGGCGCGCAGACGAGCGACATTGGAGCCCTTTGACCCAACGATTCTGGGGAACACAGATCGGTCAGCGAGGGTTAAAAAGCCAGCGTGAGTCATCGCTTCAGCTTGTTCAATGGCTGCATTGATGTCACTCTGAGCACGCTCGAGACTCGCTGCATCCCTTGCTTTTAGCCTCCACTCCGAAACTCCCTCCTCCGCGTCCTGGTAGTTGGGAGTAACTTGCCAGGTCGATTCGGAGGCATCCTCTTCGATATCATCAATTCGGGCAGTGGATGTAGCATTTTGCGGAGGATGAGTAGGTACCGCAGATTTTTGAGGGTGCACAGATTGGTCAACCTGCACACCGTATGATCGGAGGTTCCGAAAGAAGTTGCCCTGCTGTGAGATTGCATGGTGATATTTCAATGGTACAGATACCACGGTGGTGTGCAGCTCTGTGGGAGGAGCAGCAATCTTCTGGATTCGTGCCTGATGGAGTGGTCAACACCGCAGCGTGTTCATTATCTCGATGGCGTACCTTGAGTTCACCGATTGCAGCTTCACAAGCAGAACGAGATCCGGAGACTTTGACGATATCAGCGGGATCTACATCCTTGAGTTCGCTGGCGTTGACAGCCTCCCCTACGTGGTTGTAAGAGCGGGAGCCAGGAAACTGTACTTGGACACCCGTGCGGGTTTGCAGGTCGTTCAAATGTTGACCGCCACGACCAATGAGGTTACGATGCTGGGCTGCCGGGAGTTCTACTGCTAGCACAACGCGGTCTCTCAAAGTAGCAACCGTCTTCTCGAGTTCCACCTTGATCTTATTGACAAGGGCAGGTTCTCCACGAAGACGCACTTCGTCAGAGGATTCACCCTGGCGAGGGCTAATACTACAATTAGCAAGGGACCGAGGGCGTCGGGAGGTGACTTACAAACGCACGAGTCCTGCTTGCAGTTTGGAATCAGATGGACCGCCACAACGAAGTATTAAGTCCTTCAAGCCCTGACCCCCAGCTCCGATGATTGCCCTATGGAACTTAGTTTCGATGACAAGGGATGCTGACGTTTCCTCGCCGACTTGCTCAGCAATTGCCAAAATAGCTGTTTTGGCAGCGCTGATGGCCTCCTTGGTTCCGCGGGCAGTGATGTTAGTCATGTTGCTGTTGTCATCAGTAGTCTTGTCGATGTCAATCTGGGCGCCTGTGTCGTCCTTGATCTCGTTGATACTCGAACCGCCTTTACCGAGAATGCGCGGAATAGCACGGGTCGGGACAGTGAACTTGAGAACATGGTTGGACTCCTTTTCGAACTCCAGAGCATCAAGAAGTTCGGATTTAGCACTAGCGACACCCTTCTTTCCACCCTTGACAAGGACTTCGTCAGGCTTAAAGGCTTCACGTGTCTTGTTTTCGCCATGTTCAGAGGATCCCCGAGGGAATGTGA
>QFES01007764.1:0-26343 GCA_003316375.1 Tylopilus plumbeoviolaceoides
GAGACAAGCAAGATAAGTCGGAGTCCGAAAATGCAATGCGACTTATCGCAACTATATCACGTGTGACTTACATCAGCAAACCAACCTTTTTCCCACACAGCCAAAATTTGACTCTGTACAGAGAGGTACCTAGTATTACAGACTCTACAGACTCTACAGGGCTCTACAGAGGAGGGTTGTTTTGCTGATGTAACTTCAACAGAAATTGAATATTGAAGGCCCTCCGAGTCTCCGAGTCCTTGAAATCGAAGACAGTGAGCAAGCCTGAGCGACACCATGTTCCTGCTACTAAAGACAAACTTCACAGGGTCCTTGGTGTGTATATCACATTTGAGTCAATCTGTGTGACTGATATCTTCTAGGCTTCATTTTCATATGTCCTCGACGACACACTGGCAGTGGATCAATGTGGTCTGCAGGTTATATGGAATGGCTGGGAGGTGGTCTGGATGGTTCAGGTACACTCCTTGTTGTTCATTCACACTGCCGGCGCTGATTTGTGCCTTCTTCATCTAGCACACCCATTTCAACTTGTTTTGAGTTGCGGAATGTTGTGCTTGTTGTATCATCCTTCCGGCACCATTTCCCATCATATCCAGCACCATTTCATGCCTCCGACACATCCCGACTCGATACACTCACCCACCTGACCTCCTGGCCATCCGAGTCCTTGGTAGGTTACCCTCCCCATGTTGCTCCAAGTGTTCCTGCTGATCCAATGTGGTTTTCGGCTTCGTCGGCACGTGTCTAGCATCTTCATCACAGCTGGCTCCTCCCATTGTGTCTGCTTTGTCTCCAGCTCACCTGGATCACCTCCGAGTCACTGGCAGGGACATGCTCATTGCAGATGAGGGGGAGGAACTTGATGAAGATTTATGGGCGTGGGAGGGATATGGTTCACTGTAAGATCGCCACTGTACATACTCACTGTTGGAAGGCAGGCAATATATTGTATTCTCATAATCTGGGCGAGTTGCAGAGTCTGTGACATCACAATATGTTTTTAGGCCATGTAGACCGGCGCCGCGCGACATGTCCTGACATAAGCAATCACTCGCGACTGACACTGCTCACGTGCTGTCAGAGGAATCAGGCAATATCACAATTTGACAATATTTGTGATGTAGGAGGGACGCACATGGGAAGCATTCTTGACGGATGGCCGCTCGCCAAAGAGGACTTTGCTGCAACACCTCGGATTACAGAAGTTGACGAATGCAATCCATAGATAGAAGGGTGAACTAAAATGGCTTACAACGATGGACGCGAGGGTAAGCATAACTCCTGAATTCGAGAATGACTTGCCAAACAACCGACCGAAAAGTCCCGTCTTACTCTGCCTCTCTTCCTCGTCGACATACCCGAGCCGAATCGACCCATGTGGCGCCTCCACCTCAACCTGATCGCCTTCCCAAACGCCCTCGCCCCTCGCCTGGACATCGCCGATAAAGTACTGTCGGGTCGACTTGATATGGCTGAGCTGCGTCGCGTTTTGGAAGAGCGCGTCGCTGAGGGTGATGTTGCCGTGCCGCGTCGGGGAGTGCGAGTCGGACGGGACCGTGTGCGCAGCGGGCTGTGAGGGCGAACGGGGCTGCGCCGTCGATGGTGCGCTGCAGGAGGGGTCGGGGTTATCAGAGACATGGCGAGTTGCTGTGTAGAAAGAGAGAGACGACGCACGAGATTGGCGTGGACCGAGCCATGATCTGACGCGAGCGCGATGGTGGTATGCCGGCGCTTGTAGGTGCCCTCGCTCGATATGGGCTCACCTGGGAGGCATATCTCGGCGTCCACGGGGTGTTTAGAGGCCAACGAGAGGTGCTTGCGATCGTGTTCTGAGACGTTGACCGGGAGAGGGGGCAAGAGCGGGGATGCGAATGGACGGATCGATGACGAATTCACCAGAGAGTTTCGAGTCTTTGGTGGAGAGAAGGAGGAGAGAAGGAGGAAGTTGGTCGGGTTGGCCTTGAAGGCTGGAAGCGAGGAGGGACTTTAGAATAAGAGGGGGGAGGCTGCACGCAGCGACACGATTTAGCGGATGCGTCGAGGAAACTTGGCGAGCTTGGAGTCGGTCATGGTAGTGGCCAGAGGCAGTGCAGTCAAAACATTGTGCTACAAGGTCTTTTCTGTACTTCAACGTTTCAGCCTAGTCCAAGTCCTGTGCCGTGTGACCGACCTGCTGGCCGCCCGAGTCTTGCACGCGCCACACGCCAGCATTTTGGTCATGACCACCGTATAGGATAAGCTCGCTGTTGGCGGAAAACAGTACAGTGCGTATTCCGCTATATTCATGAATTTCGATGCACGCCGGACCCTCTTAACTACCTGTCAGTATCAATATCGGTAGTGGCGCGTTGACGCGCCAAGTCCCCGACTCTGGAAAAAAAAACAGAAGTAGTATAATGTTATCATCGTATCATATTACAACAAGGCAAATCAAAGTTGAGACAATGACATGAAGCGAGTGACTCGGACACTGACGATGGACAAGATAACAGACACTGTCAAGGAAACGCGCACGATTACATAGCCTACTAGTATCTGATTAATTAACCCAATGCAGGTTTTTCTTCGAGAGCAACCATTGAATGAAGGATGACCAACACCAAGACTGCGTATGCATTCAGCTATCCTATCAGTAGAAACATTATGAAGTGATTTCAGTAAAAGCTCAACAGGTGCTCAAGACCAAGGAAGGTAATATATAGGAGTCTCGTCAGCGCTGTAGACAGGTAGTGGTGGCTTCCTCAACATGGCAGCAATGATGGAACCATAACGACAAACAAATACATCAGACAGGGAATCAACAAAATTGCACTGGGACCCAGCAATCATGGCTGATGTGCGTAGATCAACGAGAACAAGTTTGCGAAGAGAAAAGAGAAAACTGTACAGTTATGTTACATAACATTTTCCCACATTCGACAAGTCGTTTTGCAGGTGCCTGACAAACCTGTCCGATAAAACCCTCCTCCACACGGGTGGGAGTCGGGGATTAGTATTGTATGTCTCATCTGTTGGGCCTGGACATTGCTATAACGAGAGCCGACCTGAATCTGGCATGCCCTGGCGATTCGTTCATCATGGCAGCCTGCGAGTACAACGATCACCGGACGACTCTGCCCACCCGCCACGTCATAAAACTCTTTCAGCACCTCGACATCCCCCGATGGGATCTGATTATCGACCAGTGCGGACGGGTAGAAGAGAAGCAGGCCCACTCTGGTGCGCATTGCGGGCGTGATCCTGTCAAGGGCAGTCTTGTCCACCTGACCAAGTTCATACCGCCTATCTCCAATCCTGGCTGTCCCTTTCTCATTGGATGCGGTGCTTCCCGGGGGGAGGGGCCACAGATAACACCTTCCGTACCGGTGCGGCGTTACCGAAGACGTTGTGGAAGAGCCGAGAAAGCAGCGATACTAGTAGGAGCGATGGGTCGGTTTTCCATCTGGGAGCCCCAGAGTGCTTGACGACGAGGGCGAGCAACAACGTCCATGATTCCGCGCGACGAACCACATGTCGTTCCGCCGAAGCGTCGACTCATTCTCGATCCACCAAGACTCCATCCCGCCCTCCTGGTGCTCCAGCCCAGTTACGACCAATGCAACGAGAACCTTTTTCCGACATGCCGTGACATAGAATAGGTCGTAATGGCGTTCAAGGGCCGTAAGTCGGGTGACGCGAATGCAGTAGATGATGAAGTGTATCCCCCCCGATTGTGCTAATTCTATCATCTCTGTCAAGCTGTTTTCCGCTTCTTTTTCAGGCACCGTCCCTTCAGAAGCTTCGTCTAGTCCAGCAGTGTCCCAGATGGCGCACGGAATGTCGTCCAGCGATACTGAATACCGCTCATAGCGGAAGGTACACCCGACGGCATCGGTACGTGCGAGACCCCGATTGGCGATCAAGTTGATGACGGACGGCTTTCCGACGCCAAAAATTGCAACATTCACAGTTGGCGGCTGTGGAGAACAGTAAGTCTCGAAGGGTAGACGCACTCAGTCTTGCTTCTGTCCGTTGCGTTGTTCGGAGACAGGAATGCCTTCAGCAGAATGACCCGAGACAAAATCATTCTCTCCATAACCAAGGGGGGTGGGAGGGCCGTTTTGTGATCTGAGGAAGGGATTGAGAAAATATCAGTTTAGTTGCGCGGTCGAACCAAAATATGTGACCTCTCGTGGTATGACTATTATATACCCCTGTTTAGAAAATGCTTAGTTGAGGAAAGGAGTGGAGCAACACTTAACCGTACCTCACTTTGTCCTGCGACTGCATCAGGCCTAGTAGCAAAGGATTCCCCTAGTTCACCAATGGGGGCAGAAGGAAAGTCGGAAAGTGAGCCGCATTTCTACTGGAAGTTCCTGTTAGGTTCTGGAGGCATTTTCAGGCCTGCACGGCACACATACGCTCTCAGGACCAACCGTTTCCGGTGTCCTGCAAGTACGACATTCTTTTGTTAAATCACTGGCATAAACTTCGCTCGACTTACCAATTCCCCGAAGACTTTCGAAGGGCAGCTACGAGGTTTCAACCCGTCGAAGCCCCCACTGTATTGGGGGGACTATTCTGACGAAGAAATTAGCTCGTTGCAGCCTCTATAGCTTGTTGTACATCAGGTTTTCCGAGTCGACCAAGCTCCGAACAACGTTCGTTCTGGGATATGCGCTGGTACGTGGAACCTGCTGGGCTGCGATAACGCCTGTTGTCAATGATCACGATCTGACTCGTCGGTCACGGGCAAACTCTAACTGAGAACGTAAGAGAGAGCGAGGCAGGTAGAATGGAATGCGAATTATTCTCAAAATTACATACACAGAATTTCGTGGTGAGCACGAGCACATCGTGATCATCTGATAGGGTAGTTCAAATCCGGAGTGGCGGAATGAGCCTGAGTTACCTCAGCTCAGCTCGCTGCCGGCATACACGTGCAGCTCAGACTCGGATATGAATGAGTGCTATAAGCCTGAAAAGTAAAGTTTAATCAAACGGTAAGAGGCGACAACACGGCCCACCCACAGCTGATGTAGCCTGCATTACGCTTTTGTGAAGATGCATCGCCAAGTCACTCAAACGGAAGCGGGATGAAGATGGTGAAGGATCCGCCTACCTGCCATCACGGACTTCTCTGTCCGGATCGATGACCATCCCTCCGAAGTCGATGTACCCATATTCCTGGCGAACGTCCAGACATCTGGCGTCTGTCATACGATCCAGGGACTACCTTGCACGTGGGCCTAGGCATTGCAAAGCGCTCAGGTCACAGACTTTGCTTTCAAGATTTAGAGCCATTCACGAAATTCAGCAACCTCCGTCGTTTAACCCTTGATACTGCGTGGAATGGAGTTGATTACGTTAGCGTCTGCATGACCCCGTCTGGGATATCTCACCATAAATTCGGATTGGGGCTAGTGGACGCAAGGTGGCATCACGCCAAACGGCCTTGCAGAATTCGTGCGGATGTGTCCGATGCTCAGCCAGGTGTCGCTCGCAATCGATACGAGAGGCTATGCGGCACAGCCGATGAACTTTGGATGGCGTCTACCACCTAGATTTCACCTGAACGTCATCGATTCCAGGATTGATCCAGGATCCGTGCCAGCCATCGCCGCTTTCCTGACTGGTATCGCCGCTTGCAGCGAATTTACTTTCTGCGCTTGGGAAGGGTCGTTTAGGGAGGTGTCCAAGCAGAGGCAGTGTTGGGATGAAGTGTGGGCCATCGTGCGCTCGAGTAGTACTAGCTCCTTGTCAGGTTCACCAGCCTGAGCGGCAGCGGCGCAACCCGACCGACACGTCGGACAATGGAATATGCATTGCTGGTACATGGACTCGGACCTAGAAACTTGGAGGATCGTTGTTTGTGAATTGCAGCTCGAGGTTTCGAGAATACATCAAGCATGAGTGACGAACCCGTTTGCGAGACCATGACGCCACTAGACTCAGTCGTCTAACGTGCCACAACACAGTGCGAGTGTAGACTGAGCATGAACTGCCACAATACTGTACAAATGAACGGGAACGGCATAGGGGACATCACGTACTAGGCGACGAGAACCAAAAAGTCTCCTCAATATATCACATAAGGTCATCTACCATGTAGGGAGGGGTCGCTTCCTCCACCTCCCTTCTCTGGTGGCCAAACTCTTCGACGTGGGCCGTAGTCACCTCTGCTATCTGTTGCGGGACTAGGAAAGATGAAACGGATGAGCCCAGTAGCCAATGTCGAGAATGACCAGCTCGGGTGGAATATGGGATAGACCTCACCTGGTTCTCTGATTGCAGGCAAAGCCCGCCCGACGGTGTCTTGTATCGTTTCCAAACGTTGATTGATCGCCCCGGCGAATTTCTAGCCAAGATGGGACGACAAGAGATAATTAGTACGACGACCAAGGGGAGCAAGTTAGCACAGCAAGATCCGTGAAGGATGCCAGACTTACTCGTTGATCCTCGGCAACGAGCCCGACTATCTTCTGACTCGCCGTCTGAGATTTCTCTTGAATGGCAGCCTGGGCCTGGCCGAGTTTGACTGCAAATGATGACAAGTCATCCAACGATGTCCATGCACTGCGACGACAACATGTACGTTGAAACTGCCGCTTGCCTTCCTCACTCCTATCCTCTTGGAATTGAAGCATATGTCCGACTTCGCTGAGGACAATTACCATTCGTCAGTCCACTAACACGGGCAGCGTAGAGGGAGAGCTCGCACCGTTGGGCAGGCATGAAGTACAAATCAGACACACGCAAGTATGTCCGCGAGATTCGCTCGGCGAGCATGATCACTTTCAATGGGCCCATCATCTGGGCGTACATCGCGTGCCTCGCCCAGTCTAAAGTGAGCTTAGCTATGTCTACGAATTGGAGCGGAGAAGGCTCACCGGAAAGCGAGACACCAGCGAGGACAATCTGAGAGTTTGACTCGATGTTCCTGACCCATGACGTCACTTGAGGCTTCATCACATCGTTGATGAGCGACGACACGTTACAAAAGAACTGCGTCATCTGCGAAAACTGGGCACGAAGGGCTATCGGCCAAGTAAGTTGCAGGTGTGATCATCGCATGCACAAGAAAGTGGATACACACTGGTAAATGCCTTGAGGGCTTGCATGAGTACGGGCATGATCTCCTTCAAGGTAGCGTTCTCGAGCGACAATGTTGTCATGGTCGCGATTGTCTTTGCAATTTCGCGCTGACCCTCGATCAGACGTGCGGAAGCCCTGTCATATGATTCTCGCGCAGCCTCGAGGTTTCCACGCGTTTGATCGACCTGAAGAACGTGAGTGAGTCGCCTCGGTCATGTTTGACGCATACCCACCCTAGATTTTGCCAATCCAACAGCAGCTTGCTATACAAGGGAATGGGTCGGTGATCGCAAGCAACGAGAGGGACACATACTGTGACGCTGGAAGACGTTGAAGTGCACTTTGGCGTACCAGGGCCCGTCGCAATGTTCCCCGTTTGCGGAAAATGAGGTTGCACCGGGTCACCTGGAGAGATTCGATCATCTCATCTACAGTCGACTTGTATTCATCGAGTGCTGTATCATCTTGACTGCTGATCGCTCTCGCTGTCGCACTGACTTTCTTCATGATGTCGGTAGCTCGTTCCATGATAGGAAGCAGCTCTGACGAAACAGGTTTGGTTTTATCAAGGCGCTCCATTATTCTTTCCAAGCTTGCCTCGAAACAAACCACCGTTCCTCTTGTTCTGGATAAGTACATCAGAGAGGACAAGACTTCTAGCGCAGCACATACTGAGCCCCGAATATTATCCCAGTCCGGCTTGCCTCCAGGTCCACCCTGAGTGAGGAGTTTTATATCAGAAACTAGCTGCAGAACTCGCTGGGCGAGAGTGACTCCGGGATCACTCAATGCCTCTCCTGAAGGCTGCGTCGTTTTTGCTGAACACGTCACAAACGTTCAATACCGAGGCACGTTTGAAGGTTGAGGTGTACATACGTGACATAGAAGACGAGCCACCTTGCAGGTAGTCACTCTTGACCTTGGCATTACTGAAAAGATAGTGTTTGTCAGACTCTCCACCACGTGCATACTCAGGATCTCAAAGTTGGTGACGACGTCAGCCTGAGGGCCATCGGAGAGAGCGGCGAGGTGACCCACCCGGATGGAAGGCTATCAACAGCGGTCTTGAACTCTTGTTCTGCATTTGAAAACGACTAGATAGTTGCGTCGGTCATTCGCACGGACACAGGGCGGTTTGAGTGGCGTCCCTGCCTACCTTTTTCATCAGCTCGGATGTCTCCTTGGTTTCTTTAACCATTTTTTCCTGTCGGTCGGCTTGCTGCTGGAGAATGGAGAGGTGCATTTCATTCCGCGCCGTCACTTGTTCCACATTTCCGATCTGTCGAGAAAATAAGAAGAGAATATAGTGAACATTCTCGCATGTATGCCTACCTTGTAACTGGTACACTCCAAGATCTCTTGGGCAAGTGCGGAGATCCGAACAAACGCTCTCTCGCACGTCCGAGACGCATCGCTGGTTTTGGGTATCAGCAACTAGCGTGCAAGGAACACAGGTAAAACACACATGCATATGTTTGTGAGTTCCGATACCGAATCGAGTGCATTCGAAAGCAAGTATTGCACCTCAACGGGGGAAGTGCTTCGCACGATGATCGTGACGGCTCGCTTGATCACATCCGGCAGCTGACTCGAAGCGTTGTTGATACGCGTCATCTGGTGGGATGCTGTTTCGAATGCAGTATACCCTTCGCCCATCATTTGCTGGAGGCAAGTCTTGAACGAGGTTGGGTACTTGGCGTACGTGAACTTGACGGTCTTGTTGTCCTCGGAGATCAGTGCTGCAAGCGCAAAGGTGGTCAGCAGGGCGTCGTTCACTAAGTAGAAGTAACAAACAGAAGTCATTTGTGGGGGAAACGATGACCACGAGCGAGCCCAGGAGGGCAATGGATAGCGGCGCAGGTTGAAGGAAGTCCTTCGAGTTTGTGTTGCACCACATGCTGCAAGAAAGCGTTATAGCGCTCTCGTGGAAGAAATGTCAACTACGTACACCATCCAGCTGTCCTCATTGACATCTTTACCTCTGGGCATTTGCGAGATTGCGGTGTGGACTTGGACTAGGTCGGAAGCGGTGAACATATCGTGACGAGGTCGAGTTCGAGAGTGTAGCCTGCCAGTGGCAGACACTTGGGCTGAGCGATGTGTTGCATGAGAACGTTTATACGCTAAGGGTTTGATCCTATGGTGATATGACCCTACGAAAAGGAGCGTTCCAACTTGCTTCCGTTCGCTTGCACCTTCCGACCACCGCAAGGCGAAGAACCTATCACATTGAGGTTGCTGTGAGGGTACTCCGCCCGATAAATGAAAGACTTTTGGAAAGTTACATACATGTGTGTTCGCCGTCTGTCCTACATGGGCGTGGTGTAAAAAGAAGACGATGACACAAGTCCACATCCAAGTCCGAACACTATGCTGCCAGTGACTCGGAAGGGCCCGCAGTGCTTTCCGGTTTAGGATAGTTGCTGACCAATCTACGCGACCGACCCTCTAATCTTCCCCTCCACTTCACGATACCACAATCACAATCATGTTCTCTTCGATCTTTGATGGCACTCTCATACCGGAGACTCAGTGTCCCTGCTTGATAGACTCACAATTGTCCTCCTTACCGGATAAACTCAGGCGCAAGTGGTTGGTGGAAGACGTCGTTAACCTGATTTTTTCCCACGTCTACGATGATCCCCTGTACCACAGCAACACTCAAAGAGAGCTGGTTTCGACAGTGCATGTTGCTGCCCGCGCTTTTCAAGAGCACGTAGACGACCTGCACAAGCCTTACTGGCACCGCGTTACAAAGATGCTGGAGAATTTCCGAGTGATCCATGAGCATGCTCAACTCGCTCTGTCGTGCAGTCGCCGTGATCCAGAGAGGCATAAGAAATCATATCAGGACTATGCTAAGTCTCAGTTGAATGAAATGCAAGCCGGAGGTGGGTTTTGAAGCTCACTGTCGTATCAACATCTCGTACTGAGGGCATACAGACGTCCTTGTATTTCATGGGTCTAGTTCTCGGGATGCGGTCACTTTTCAGAAGGACGCTACCTGTGTTCTATATGAATCACTTTGTATCGCCAATCGTCATGGTACAAGTTGCTTGGTTTTTACCCCCGGAATGGGGATCGAAATCCCCCCTCAAGTGTTCGACAACGGAAACTTTCTGCACGAACTTGCGTTGTCTCTCTCTGACGGGAAGCTTCCTACCCCCATATTGCTCAGTGTTGGTCATCCCGTCAAACCCAAATGCACTCTGGCTGCCGAACATGTTGATCCTGACGAAATCCAGAGTAATTTCTGGTCTCGCTCGAACACATGGTTACTCATTAAGGCCGCCATTCAACTGTCTCTCGATCATTCTCCCCTCAGTCGCAGTACTTACAAGGCCTTCATCTTATTCTTGATGTGCAACCTTGCACAATATGCAGCCAATATCGACATCGAGATCATTCACTGTATCCTCCTTCATTCAATGTCAACAAAGATTCTTCGGCGTCTCAGGAAGCTTGGTGCTTCGGTTCCCCAATGGCTCTATAACACAGTGTCTGAGGCCTGTGCGACTGTTTCTCGTACCCTAGACCAGAGGCGGCGGGAGGTGCAGGCTACCCTATGCACATCGCCGTCCTGGGATCCCCTCCAGCTTGATCTTATCAGAGATATCCAGCACACCATGACTCTCCCCCACATCCACGAGCACGCTTCAGCCTCACATGCAAGCCATGATCATCCTCTCCCACATACATTTTTCCTCCCTGTCTGTCGCCCCCGAGGCACTCTCCACCGCTTCTTGTCCCATCTTGGCGAATTTTCATGCGATGATGACATCCATGTCGTGCTTCATGATGTTGAACAGGCCGTTATGGATGATCTTGCTGACTGGGCTACTTCTGTCCGAGTCACCAGTATTGAGGAGTCCTGTGAACAGCTTGCCGCTTTGACATATTGGTATCACTCGTCTGCGTTGACCGCATACCATTATGATGCAACCAAACAACGGGGTCGCTCCGACCCCGACTGTCAGTCCATCATGTTCTTGACCATAACTGAGCTTTGGATCGCCCTTGACATGCTTGTCCTCAAGGAGGTTCCAATTCTTGCCGACTACTCTCCCGAAGTACCCATGAATCTCCTCTGCCAGTTACTCCTTCATGACACCAAGAGTATTCACCATTTCCGTCGTGCGTACCAATATCTCTCCACTCGGCATAGTCGGGCACGCCCAGGATGGTCAGTGTTCTCGAACGAGTTCACCAAAGACAGTTTTCCCTGCCGTTATTACAATAGCTCCCCACATCTTCAGCATCTTACAGCTAGCATTCAAGATATGCTTCCTTGTGACCCATTCCACGCTAAGGCTGTGATATTTGAACTGCAATCTCCAATGTTCCTCGACAAGTGGCGGTCTGTCACCAGCCTACTCCATCGCATCGGGCTAAGCACAAAGCCAGATGGAGATACAAGTCTGGATGAACAAGGTGCGAAACTGGGTGAAGGAGATGTACCTGTCTGCGACATCCCCACGATGAAGCCCTACGTCCTCCAGGAGTGTCGCTCACGTTCAAGTTTGCTTTATTCTGCTTGTGCCCCCCAACACTGGGACCGATTATACTATTTCCTTGAATGTTCCCCTTCATTTGGTTTCAAACCCCACTACAAGAGTGGCATGCAGATGGAGAAGTATGTTCGCGATACAATGCATACCTCAAATGAAGTTTTGGCTGCCCAGGCGGACCGTGATCATGACCTCTCGCGCCGTGAATTCATTGCCTTTGGACATGTGCGGAGTGGGGGTTCACTTCAGTGGCTCAATATCCTGCAGGGGTTGCGGAGCAGAACCCTCAAATTTCATGACAAAGATGTCTATGTGCTGCTCGCCCAGGCTACTGCCCAAGTAGGGCCACTTGACCAGACCGGGGAACTGTTATGGCATCAAGAAATCCAGGACCCTTCATTCTGTCACACGCTTCTAGATGTGCTCGAAGGTCTTTTCAATGAAGTTGGAGCTGGTTTATTGGATGGACCAGCAATGGCCACAATTTCACTACTCGCTGGAGTACTTGCCTCATCTGGTACTTTAGACACCTCAGAACGGGCCATTCAGCTTCTCCGAAATGTACGAACAAAGACCCTTGAGTGGGTGCATCAGCTGCTATACCATTCAAGGCGGTCGACTGAGGATGTCCAAGGCCTCAGTCTTTTGCAAGAAATGGCCATGGTTTGTCGAAGCACATTTTATGTAGGCTCTGCTGCGACACATAGACTCTTTCGCTCTGCACAAGACATTGAAGCAGCCCTCTGCTGCACCATGCTTATACAAACAAATCCACAATCTCACTCAGGTATGGCCCGCCAGAGTCATCTGAGACGTTGTGAGCCATTGATATAACTTTTCCAGATTTTCCCTCATACTCGCAGGTACTCCTGAATAGAAACCATCATCTCTCTCTTGTTCTAGAGGAGTGCTTGAGAGATGCTATCCAAGCTGATGTATCGGATCTGGGAGTTGACCGTGCTGTTCAAACAGTTTGGCCAGGCTATCGACCAGGTCCATGCCGATGGGAACCATTACCACTACCGAACTCTCGATGGTTGGTTTGTGAAACTACATCCACTAACACTCAGCGCTCGCAAACAGTCTATGTTGACTTACTTAGTGGATCGATTTTGGTGGATGCCAAGCCAATAAATGTCAAATTACCACAAGATGTAACAGACAATCCAAGCTACCGAGCACTCTTCGGCCATGTAGGTGCTAGTTTACCCTTCAACTTCACTCATGGAGTGCTCAGCGAGTCTTTCAGAGAGACCTGATGGTCGTTACTTCCGACATGCCAGGGATGCGATTTGCCACTGTTTCTGTTATTCATCAACACTATGTACGTGACTGGGCCCATCATTTGGAGTCAATACCAAGACAGATTCATTCAGGTACATTTTGGAGTGCAATACAGCGGTGATGACCCAGAGGTCATCATCAGAGCCGAAAACACAGATTCAGGCGACATCTATGAGCTAGTTCCTCGAAGGGAATTACTGGAACATCTTCCAGGATCCCTGCTGGATCATCATGTTTATTGGCGGAATCTTTCGACGTATGTGATTGAGATACGACCAGTCAAAAATCCCTGGATGCAGTCATCAGGCAATTGGAAAATCCATCCCCGAAATCCAAATGGTCAATTTCATGTCACAAAAGGAAGCGAATTTCTTGTAAACAGGCAGAGTCCCACCTGGACAATGGTTTCAAGCTGTTTTAGGCGTCTGGAGGACCCTGAGCACTTCATTATTACTGCACTCTCAGTGGATATGGCTGCGGCATCGCCCTCTTCATCACTTCAATTATCCATCATCTTACCCGCATGCAACTTGTCCTTCTTCGTCAATGAGGTTGGCAACCTGGAGTCTCGTGACTTCAAAGACATGGTCTACGATGAAGATCAAGACATTGGGGCGCTGGCTGGCCTTTTCAGCTGCCTCGTGCTTCGCCCGGGCCACAAAGTGCAGATCGAGGACGATTTTCTCCCTAAATGCATCATCATTCCGAAGAGTTATTACCTCGACACTAGTTGTTCTTTCAATCAGTCTATCCCTTACTATGTATATCAAGCCGATAAAGAACTGGGACGCCTGAAAGGGATTACTGGCTCGGAGAGCCCTCTTTTCCTTGCTCGACTGCATTATCAAACTGGCCTTCAAGTTGGGTCATGCAGACCCGATGCACTGACAGGCAGAGTGGGTATTGAGGAAGCTGTTTCTCTCGTATGGTTAGCTGGAGAGAAAGCTAACATTCCGAGCCATTCTTCCGAGTCCTGGAAGAGCCCACAGATACGTTTCGCATTGGAGAATTTTGCAGGTCCCCCCAGTACATACAAACCGAGACCTCCTGGTGGCGACTACCTTCTACCAGAGGCTCTGCGAGAGGCATATCTGTTTCCATCGGAGGCCACCAATGCGCACCTCTCCCGAAAATTGTTTTCGGTATCTCTGGACCAGTTGCTTTATGAGCGACCTCCACCAGACATGCACCAGTGGGAACGTAATACATTGCCTCCCTACAATGGTTCAAGTGCTCTCTCACAAGTCTTCGATGTTGGTCCGCTGCGTCAATTATTTTCATCTCTGCGAACAAACGCAACAGCTCCTCCATTTCAAAACCACTACATCGCACAACTCCATGATAGCGCGCACCATCTCCAGACGGCACCCTCAGGCACTCTCAAAATTAGTGCCCCTTTCGGAATCAATGACAAGCCGAGTATCAGGTCGCTTCGTGCACACTATGTGCAGTGTAGATTCAGTTATAAGGAAAATCTCAAGTTGGTCAAGAACGCTCTCTACCCCAGAACAGAGTTTGACCAGCTTCTCGATCAATGTGGACAATGGCCCCGCATCACTCCATTTATCCTCTTCCGATGTCTCGCATCCACCTCTCCCATAAAGCTAACAGACAGCTGGACAAAATGCTTGACAACCCTGGCTCTGCTTGCACTAGATGTTCAGCAGGCTCGAAGACTGCTCCAGTTTTCTCTCAATGGCTTTGAAGAAGAGCTCGATCATGAGCTCCAAAACAAGGGATGCGATGGATGGGATGCTAACGAGCATCCAGATTGGTTGTTAATCCAGGTAAGTATTCTACGGTGTGAACGCCTGACTTGTGTTCTGATTTGTTCCAGTTGCAAGGAAACTTTCTCATCCGTCGCGTCCAGGTCGACTGTGCCAAGGAAATGATGTCTCCTCGCTCTGGTATGAACACCATAATGCAGGTTAACATGGGGGAAGGCAAGACCTCTGTTATCATCCCTATCTGTGCTGCTGCTCTCGCAGACGGCAACAGGCTAATTCGCATCATTGTCCCAAAAGCGCTGATACCTCAGACCCTCCAGGTCCTGTATGATCGTCTGGGAGGCTTGGTAGGTAGATCGATATACCACCTGACCTTCCGTCGTAGCGACACGAACGACAGTTTCGCGGACCTCCAACCAGGGAAATATTTACAATGTCTGCATGCCTTTCTGCGCAAATGTAGACGCGATCGTAGTATTATCGTCATGCAACCTGAGCATGCTTTGTCACTCAAGTTGGCCTGCGTGGAGACTTGGACTCGGACTGCATCCAATCCAGGGCGAAAGCCATGGCTCAAACGTGTCTTGCATAGACTTAAAGGCTCGATAAACAGTCCAGTGAGTGCAGTGATAATGGCAGATGTCAGACGAGCTACTAAACCACTGCTGAAATTAGCTAACTGGAAGGACTCGTGTTAGTACCTCCGAGGACTCGGAGGGAGATGGGGTTTCTGAACAATCACCCAATTGGCGTACGCGCTGCATTCAAGATGAAATCCTAGAACTTCTGGTGTTTCTTGAAACCCATACGCAAGATATCCTCGATGAAAGCGACGAAGTTTTACGTCCACAGACGCAACTGATCTATGCCATCGGCCACGAGCACCCTCTGGAAGGATATCCAGATCGATGGCTTGTTATTCAACAGGTCCTGGAGCTCGTGAAACGGCACGCACATCTCCTTTCGGCCTCTGACTCACTCGCTATAAGCTCTGATGGCGACTCACTCTCTCCATTTCCTCACATACATATTTTGAGGGCTGAGGGTGGGGAGCTACTTGCATCACTGGTTGCCAATGACATATTGGAAGGACGTCTCTCTGGTCTTCGCTTTCACTCCGAATTGGGTATCAAAGCAGCAGTTCGCGAGTTCATCCTGCGCAAGGATATCCATCGAACCACTGTCCGAACAGTGGAAAAATACGCTCGTCAGACTACTAGCTGGGGTTCGCTACTTCTCCTGCGGGGTCTCTTTGCGGAGAACATCCTTCTCTTCGCTCTCACGCAGCGCAGGTGGCGTGTAGACTATGGCCTTCCCCCACACTCGTGGCGTACTATGCTAGCCATCCCGTATCGTGCCAAGGACGTGCCATCAGAAACAGCAGAGTTTGGGCATCCAGACCTAACAATCTTGCTTACTTGTTTTGCCTACTACTACAAAGGGCTCACCGAGAAACAGCTCAGGACCACGTTTGATCTTATGCAACAACAAGACGACCCATCTGGTGAATATGCACTTTGGCTTGATTACGGAACAGCATCAGTGCCAAGCGCCCTTCGGAACCTGAGCGGCATCATCTTTAACAGATCGTTGGACGAATGGGACAGATCCATTTTCCCCCTGTTTACCCGAAATACAAGGGCAATAAACCTGTACCTTTCCAAGGTTGTGTTCCCCAGGCATGCCCAAGAATTTCCTCACAAGCTCTTGGCCTCATATTGGGACATAGCAGAGAAGAAGAATCATCTAGTCACCGGTGAGTTTGTAATGATACTTGTCGGTTGTTTTTCAGAGCGAACATATTTCCAGGGTTCTCGGGGACCAATGATGGACAATATCTTTTACCCACTTCCATTGCACAAGATGACCCTGAACATCTCCATCAGACGGCAACCAACGCCAGAGTTCTTTCATTTCTCCTTCAGCCAGAGAATGCTTCGTACGTGGTGACATCCAATGAACATGGACAACGATGGACCACCCTTGAGCTACTCAGGGTCCTGGTGGCCCAAAATCCCGAGATTCGTGTCCTGCTGGACGTTGGTGCACAGATACTTGATCTCTCTAACGGCGAGGTGGCCAGGGCATGGCTGGACTGTATCCCATCCACTGGGGCAGCCGGAGCCATATATTTCAATGAAAATGACCAATTGAGGGTGCTCGGCAGGGACGGCACGGCGCAGCCCTTGTCATCATCGCTATTCGCTCATCAACTACACCGATGTGTTGCATATCTGGACCATTCACACACCAGGGGCACGGATCTAAAGTTCCCTCGCGGCTTCCGAGCTGCTGTTACGTTGGGACACAAACTTACCAAGGATCCCTTGGTCCAAGGTATCGCCGAATCGTTCTTGTGCAATGTATGAAACTCAGGACTCGTGGTTTCCAGGTTGCATGCGGATGCGTAAGCTCGGGAATGGGCACAGCGTCATGTTTTTTGCACCCCTTGAAGTCGACCAAAGAATCCGCCTCCTCGTTGCAAAAGAAGATCAGAACATCCAGGTCACTACCGCAGACGTACTACACTGGACCATACGGGAGACGTGGAACGACATCCAACGACGAGCCCCATTTTGGGCACAGGAGGGAATAAGCCACCGAGAAAGAAGCGACACTTGGTCCCGCTTTCGTTGTGACACCACGCATACGACACTGAAAGCACTTGCGGATGCGTGGGTGCGACCCGAAACCAAGTCACTCGCCGATATGTATATGCCTTGTCAATCCCGAAATACGACGTCCTCCACGACACTGCCTTTCTATATTCGCGAACGCTGTGAAAACCTAGGGGTCCTGTCCCTTCCAAACGTTGACATGGAGGAAGAGCGAGAACGAGAAGTATCGCGCGAGGTGGAGCGAGAGCGAGAGGTGGAACGTCCCCTAGCACCATCCCCGGCGAGGCATATCCTTCATCCAGACGTCGTCAGGTTCGTGACAACGGGTGTTCTGCCGTCACCTTCCAAGAGCAAGGCCTTCCGCTACATCTTTCCCGGTATCATTTCCACTTTCAAGAAACCACACGGTTGGAGCACATGCCTTTTAGCGACGGCGGATTTCTGTGAGACGATCTCGGAGGACTCGGTTAACGCAACGGTTCAAGGGGGGATGAGCGACTATATGCGACCAGTCCAGTGGGTCTTGTCCGGGAAAATGGACGGAAAGGATGCCCTCGTGCTCGTGAGCCCCTATGAAGCCGATCGATTGATGCCGGAGATCAGACTCAGCAAGCACGTCCACCTCCATCTGTACATACCACGCACGACCAAGCGCATGGAGCCGTCCGATGATCTCATGCTGTATTCCATCCCACCTCTTCCCTCCGATTGGACACCCCCTTGGACCCTGATTGACCAGCTAAACGTGTTCGCCGGACAGCTGTACCTCAGGGACCATGCATCCTATCTTCGTCTATGTCGTTTCATTGGCGTACACAGCACTGACGATTCAGATGTACCGGCGGCGGAGAGGACCGGAACGGTGGTTATGCGCAACTGGTTCCGCAACCCCAACGATGCGGATGAAGGGCTCAAGGATAGGTTCAAAGGTACTCAGGTGTTGGCTGCGATGCGCCTCCTGGCTGCTCGGGGATCCAACCTTGGAGGAACGCACATGGGAAGGATTCTAGACGGATGGCCACTCGCACAAAATGATTTTGCGTCAGCCTCTCAGATTACTGAAGTTGATGAATGAGACTTATCGGGGTGTGGTGCGTAGCACTCGTCTTATCCAGCTACTATGACCCGATGTTTCCCTGATACTAGCAGTTCCCTCTGATCTTTGCTTGAGCTAACTCACGACTCATTTCTCGTTTTACATCGTGAATACACAACATTGAACCATCTCCAAACTACGGTGAATCTGGAATCGATGCTAGACACATTGGAAAGTGTACTTTTGAGGTTGTCGACGATGGTTGAAAATAGATGCAACTTGTACCAAGAAATCTTGATCCCTTGTCATGAAACCGGTCAATCCGACCATTTACATGTACCTCACCAGATAAGGGTCAATACCACTTTCCAAACCATCGACCCGGTAGTCCCTTCTTACACTGCCCCTGGCCCCTCTTCCTTGTCGGCATACCTGAGCTGAATTGACCCCGTATGTGGCGCCCCTGCCTCAACCTGATCGCCCTTCCAGGCACCCTCATCCGTCTCCTCTAAAGTGCCGAAAAAGAACTGTCGGGCCGAATCGATCCGGCTGAGCTGCGTCGCGTTTTGGAGCCGCGTCGAGAGCGAGAGCAGCCTGTGAAACGCACAGTCTATGCTGCGGGGCGTGTCATCAGGGAACATACATGTGCATGGCATCGAGACGTACCAGTTGGGCGCGGATCGATCCGTAGTCCGAGGCGAGCGTGATAGTGGTGTGTCGGGACTTGTGTCTGCCCTCGCTCGATATAGGTGAGTCTCACCAAGGAGGATAGGATGTCGATCGATCGATCGATCGATGATGACTCATGTTGTATTCCGTCCCGCCTGACTGGACAGGACCGATGATATCGGTCCTATCCTCATCTATGCAGTTTTTGGCGTACACGCTGCAGAAGACATACTGAAACGGTGGTTGTGCAACTGGTCCCGCATTGAATGAAGCGCTCACGGACAGGTTCGAAGGTACTCAGGTGTCGGCTGCTCATGTGGATCCAATCTAGGAGGGACGCACATGGGAAGCATTCTTAACGGATGGCCGCTCGCCAAAGAGGACTTTGCTGCAACACCTCGGATTACGGAAGTTGATGAATGCGACGCATAGATAGAAGGGTGTACTATAATGGCTTACAACGATGGAGGCGGGGGTAAGCATAACTCCTGAATCCGAGAATCACTTGCCAAACAACCGACCGAAAAGTCCCACCTTACTCTGCTCCTCTTCCTCGTCGACATAACTGAGCCGAATCGACCCATGCGGCGCCTCCACATCGACCTGATAGACCTCCCAAACACCCTCGCCCATCGCCTGGACATCGCCGATAAAGTATCGTCGGGTCGACTTGATATGGCCGAGCTGCATCGCGTTTTTCAGGGGCGCGTCGCTGAGGGTGATGTTGCCGTGCCACGTCGAGAGGGAGAGCAGCCCGTGAAAGGCACGTGGGAGTGCGAGTCGGACGGAACCGTGCGCGCAGCGGGCTGTGAGGGCGAACGGGGCTGCGCCGTCGATGCTGGAAGCGAGGAGGGGCCACTAATGGACTTTAGAATAAGAGGGGAGGCTGCACGCAGCGACACAATTTAGCGGGTGCGTCGAGGAAGGAAACTTGAAGCGATGTACCTCGTCGGGGTCACCTCGAGATGGTTCAATTTGAACCTTGGCGAGCTTGGAGTCGGTCATGGTAGTGGCCAGAGCCTGAGGCAGTGCAACTCCGAGGTACTACATTACAACATCTCTGCGACATACCACACCAGCAACTTGACCAGCAACCTGACCAGCAATTTCTTGAATCACTACGGCCAAGCGCGATGAAAGAATCCGACTGAACAACCCTTTTATGCCAGTCTCCTCTTTCTGCACCTCTTCGTCGACGTAATTGAGATGAACACTCCCCTCCTGTGCATCTATCTCGACTATGTCGCCCTCCCAGGTATTCTCTCCAAGTGCCTCCAAATCACCGACAAAGTACCATTGGGCCGAGGTGAGTCTACTGAGTCGCGCCACATTTCGAGTGAGCGTGTCGCTGAGCCTGATACTCCCAGGGTGTGTCGAGAGACCCAGCAGCCCGCGGAAGGAACGCGGCAATGCGAGTCGGACTGACCCGTGTGGTGCACGGCACGTCAGCAAGCATGGGGCTGCACCTTCAAGAGTGCGCTAGGACGAATCTCAGACCACAAACGAAACGAAGCAGGCACAATAAGAGGACGGACCAGTCGAGCGTGGATGGATCCGTGGTCAGAGGCAAGTGCGACGGTGGAACGCTGGACCTTCTGTCCGCGCAAAGAAGAGATTGCAGGTAGGAGCCATATATCTGCGTCCACCGAGTTGCCCCAGCCAGTGGACGTCAACGACAGATTTTTACGCTGCTCGCTTCCGTCGAGTGGGGGTAACAGGTAAGGGGGGAGGCGAATAGATGGATCGATAACAAATTCGCCCTGGATGGAAGTGTCTGAAACTGAGAGAAGAAGAAAGTTGGTCGGTTTGGACTTGAAGGTGCCATTGCCAGTGGGAGGGATTTCGGGGTTACTCGATTTACCTGCTGACTGAGCAAAGCAATGAGGACACGTCGAGTCAATGTATCAAAGGATATACCGACCCCTTCAGGACCTGCTTGCTGAGACTCAGAGCGAGGGGCAGTCATGCTATGGGCACGAGTGAAGTTCGTGGGCCAAGTTTTCCTCGATTATGAGTCTTCTCTCAGGCTTGACAAGAAGGATTCCCATAAACGTGATAAAGGTACAAGTCCCCAAATACCGCGGTGTGACCCGTACCTGTGCCGAACCCTACTCAGGATACAGATGAGATGCATAGGCAGGTGCGTGTAGGGCTTACAACGTTGCTGACTCGATGGACGCGATAGGACGCATAGTGACAGTAGGCCTAGAATTCAATGATCGAACAACCAACCCCGCAGTCCTTTCTTACACCATGACTGCCCCTCTTGCTCTGCGTCGATGTACCTGAGCCGAATCGACCCACGCGGCATCTCGATGTCGACCTGATCGTCCTCCCAAGCATCCTCGCCCATCGCCTAGAAATCGGCCATAAAGTACTGTCGGGTCGAATCGATCTGCTGAGTTGCATTATGGAGCAGCGTATCGCTCCGCCCGCCCCGCGTCGAGAGGAAGAGCGGCCCGTGACAGTCCAAGCCGGACCAAGCCGCGTGGGTAGCGCGGCTGTACTAGTCGAGCATGGATCGAAGCCGTGATCCGAGGCGAGCGCGATGGTGGTGCGCCGGAGCTTGTGTGTTTAGACGCTAATGTCCGGTTCTTGGGCTCATCTTCCGAGACGTCAGCTGCGAGAGGGTATGAAGGCAGGATGCGAATCGATAGATTGATGACAAATTAGCCGGAGAGTTTCGAGTCTCCGGTAGAGAGCGAGAGGAAGTTGGTCGGCTCGGTCTTGAAGGTGGGAGGCGATGAGAAACCGTTAGAGCCAATGACGCTGATTGAGCAGTTGAAAAGAAGGGAAGAGCGATGTACCTCAGGCTACCGAGGCCATCTCGAGGTTGAACGTTGGCAGCTTAGAGGGTTTGTCGTCAGGCAAAGCGACCATGTCGTACTGGATGTAGTGCGACCCATCTCTTGACTACGGTCCGGCGGGCAACTTGACGGCGGTGCAGCTAGCGTCAATCACTATGTGTTCGCATGTAAAAGCATTTCATTTCAAAAGAAATCAAAATATTTTTGTAATATACCACAGCAATCAACGCAATGAAAAAAAACTGACCAATCAGCCCTATTAGGCGCATTCTCTCTGTTTCTTCATCGGCGTAACTGAGCTAGATACACCTCTCCGGTGCCTCTATCTCGACTTGATCGCCTTCCCAGGTATCCTGGCCTCGAATTCACCGACAAAGTACCATTGGGCCAAGGTGATTTGACTGAGTTGCGTGGGATTCCGAGTAAGCTTGTCCGAGTCGCTGAGCGTGATCTTTCCAGTTAGGGACAACAGTTCATGGAAGGAATGCGGCAGTGCCAACCGGACCATCCCGTGTAGTGTAGGGACGTCAGCAAGCATGGGGCTGTACCATCCAGGGTGCACTAGGACAAATCTCAGACGAAAAACGAGACGAAGGAGGCATAGTAAGAGGACGGACCAGTTGAGCATAGATAGATCCGCGGTCCAGGCATTGGCAAGTGCGATGGTGGTACGCTGGGGTTTCTGTCCGCTCGAGTAAGCGGCACCTGGTAGGAGCCGTATGTCTGCGTCCACCAAGCAGTCCTTGGATGTCAAAGACAGATTTTTGCGCTCCTCGTTGTCGCTGAGCGGAGGTAACAAGTAGGAGGGTAGGCAAATGGACGGATCGATGACGAATTCGCCGCGGATGGGGGTGCTTGCAGTGGAGAGAAGGAACTTGGAACTTGGAGGTGGGAGGCGAGGACGGGATAGGCGATGCACGTTGGGCCTGTGTCATCGTGAGGATATACCGACTTCTTCAAGAGTTGCTTGGGAGCGAGCGTCAGTTTCAGAATGTTCGTTGCATCCTGTGAACGAACGTGACTTGATAGTTTCAGACGTCCAGTTTATGCTGGCGGATCCATTCAACCTCGGCACATGTCATTTCCATAAACGTGTAGAGTTCTCCACGTGTTCGGTGATGGTGCGGCCATATATAAGGAAGACGCTCCTCGTGCTGCTCACCTTCAGTTCTTTCTTCCCTCTCCCATGAACATCCCCGGCCCTTCCCGCCGGGTCGCTCCCGCACCAAGGGGGAGAGTCGAAAGCACTTATGAAGACGACCTGCTGGGTCTCATCGACCAGCTCAGCATCGCCGACATGAACGCGATGCAAACCATATTTCAACAGAGTGCACGCACTGGTGTGCCACTGTCGGATCGTGAAGTCGCCATCAATGATCTCATAGAGCAGGCACGCTCACGCGCTGTCTTTGACCAAGACAGAGCATTGGCGCAACGGATCGCAGCTGGAGAGGACATTGTTGGACAAGCGCCACCGCCGCGACCAGCCGCGGTTCCTCGGCCAAATGGAAATGGGTACGTTGGCTTGTTGCCTCCGTTCGACGCCACATTGAATGTACACCAAAGCCCAACAAACCAAGCGAATAACAACCCACTAGTTGGACAACGTGCTCAGCGGGTTCCCAGGTAGGAGGAGTATGCTTCTTGCTCGGGTCACCATCGACCATTTCAATCGCTCAGGAATGATACCGGCTCAAATCAAACATGGGGAGATTGGCTCTCCTCCGTGGCAGGCTGGGTATTTGGCGCAACTCCCGTGGCCGAAACTGGTTTGGCGACTGCGAATACTGCTGCACCGAGACCCCAGGCTCCCAATCGGTATGTACACCTCCAGCTCATTTACATCTGCTTTTTCGTTGAGATCTCTCGCTATTGGCAGTCCGACTGGTCACGATTGTGTCGTTTGCCAGGATCCTATTTATGGCGTCGAGATCCGCGCTCCTTGTGGTCACTACTATGGCGTTGACTGCATCACCGATCTATTTCAATCTGCGACACGAGACGAGTCTCTCTTTCCTCCTCGTTGCTGCAGACAAAACATCCCCTTTGCTCAAGTCCGACCTCACTTCTCACAAGCACTCATCACGACCTTCCAGCAAAAACAGACCGAGTTGGGCACCCTCAACCGCGTCTACTGCTCCTCTCCGACATGCAGCCGCTTCTTGGGTCCCGTCAGTGAGGGCATTTGGGCTAACCCGGTGTATACCTGCGACGCACCTGGGTGTGGAAAGCGAACATGTGGCAAGTGTCGCGAGCAACACACCGACAGGTCGCATACATGCCGCCCCGATGCAAGCGCCGCTCAAGTCTTGGAGCTTGGTCGCGCCGCTGGCTGGGCACGCTGCCCCGGCTGTTCCCAGATGATCGAGCTCCACATCGGTTGCTTCCACATGACCTGTCGATGTCGCACCGAGTTCTGCTACCTCTGTCGTGCGCGGTGGAAGACGTGTCGGTGCCCACAGTGGGACGAACAGCGGTTGTTGGTCGCTGCAGAAGAGCGGGTGGATGCACAGCTTGGGGTGGGCCGGGAACGGGGTGCACGACGCGATGTCCCTGCGCAGCGAGCAGCTCCCGTTCCCGCCCCCGCCCCGGCGAACGTGTTCGGTGCACCTGTAAGACGCGCTGCACCTCCAAGGCCAGTACCAGCACCGCGACCTGTTGCCCCAGCTCAGCCACAGGCACCAGCGCGCCCTGCAGCTCCGGTACGTGTGCCTGCTGTGGAGGTACGACGTCCCCCACCTGTGCCTCCACGCACGGCCGCGGCCTCGGCCTGGACTGTGCAACCTGCAGCTACTGCTTCGACGTCCCGAAGGGAAGCTGCAATCCAGAGAGTTACAGCCTGGCGTGATTCGGCTGCCTCTGCCGCGTCTACATCCACGTCGGCAGCAGCATCTCAGTCTAGGAACCCCGGATCGCCATTATCGGCGTTGACATCGGCCGCGTCAGGATCTAGACCCACCTCGACATCGACGCCGGCAGCGACACCCTCGACGAGCACCCGACCCAAGACGACCTACACCCCCAACGCCGATCCGATGCGCCAACGCCTCGTGCGCGAGATGATGGAGCGCCTGCGGACTGACCACGAGTGCGACCATACGGAATGGCGCTACCGTCACGGTGGAGGTATCTGCCAGCATTGTGGGCACCATCTGCCGTTGTATCTCTTCGTGAGTGGGTTATGGGTCAGAGGAGTGCCCTGGCTAACGTTGTCTGCAGCGGTGCCAGGGGTGTGAGACGCTGGCGTGTAATCGGTGCAGGCGTAATCGGTTGTGAGAAGGCGGTTACGTATTCAACGGATGCGTTTGGGTTTCTTGCAAAAGGGAGGTCGATGCGCTACTTGTTAGTTCCTTCACACAACATGTAGCATTGCACAAATTAGACTGTCTCGATGTAACGAGATGGGTGTTGTTGGACGGGGCATGCTAGCATGAAGATCGACCCCCCGGTTCATCAGATACAGAGTCTTTCGTGGCTACACCAAGTGTGTAGGTATCATCCCGCGGGCGATTCACACCCCCGCTCGTCCCACTGCTATACCTAACACACCCATGACGTGACTCGGGACAGGGGCGATGCCTTTTTTACGTGAAACGATAAGACGGCATCGACGTAAAGCGTAGCATCACATTAAATCCTCGATCCCTGTGGCGTCGCTCATGGGGTTGCTCTGTGCAATCATATCCAACGTTCCCTGCAACGCCCCCGGATCCTGCGTCAACAACCCGTTCAGTCTCCCATCCGACACCATCAGCCTCCCAAAGTTGAGTACTCCCTGCGCGAATTCCTGCGCTGTATGGTGGACCGCGAGCGTTTCGCTCCCGGCAGCGAGTCTTCCGACAAAGAGGGTGACGTCCAGAGAGGCATTGGTCAGATCAATAGTGCGCGTGCGCAGTGATTGTCCATGCGCCACGCTCGCCTGCAGCATCATCTGTTGACCGTAGAGCGTATTCCCAAGCGAATTCAGACGTGCTACTTCCTCGTTGATTCGCTGGAGGGCATCCATGGCGCGTTGAATGCTTTGCTCGCACGACCGTGCATTTTGCTCAGCGCTGGCGACTGTTCTCTCGGCGTCCTCGATTTCCTCATTCAAGTCAAAGAAATCAAAAGCCTCTCCGAGACCAAACGTGAAAATGTTTCGTATGACCCGTCAGCATGTGAGACTGTAGTCCGCCGAAAACAACACGAAACTGTACCCGAGCGGATTCCCTGCTGTCGCGCTTTCTCTCTGCGGACCGGATGGTCTCTCTGGCTTGTTGAATGTGTGCTTCGGCCGTCGCCCTTTGACCACTGCGAGATACGATGTTAGTCTAGATTTAGATAAAGAGAAACCGTACGTACTTCCAGCTTTGGCGTTGCATTTCTGCACCTGTTCGTATCGTCTCTGCGACTTGCACCATGTTCTGAAGTCCCTCAAAGCGTCGTTGTGCCAAACTTATTTCAAAGGTAAAGTCTGTTGCGAGCTGCATTCGAATGTTACCCACAGAGACATCAAAGCACGGGGAAATCCAGCATACCGCGGCGAATCTCTGGGTCAAGTTTTTCGCTTTCTCGCTCAACGCTCGAAAATGAGCAAATACGACCCGACTTTGTGATTTACAAGCATTGACGAATGGA